>WNWK01010818.1:17500-68117 GCA_009830355.1 Cherax destructor | reverse complement strand
TGTTTTTAACTATCCCCTATTTTTAAGACTGTGACATGCAGCTTTCCCCACCTGCCCCCTTCTCCACTGACTTACCCTATTTTTCTCCATGTTGCCTTTTTCCCAGGTAGATCTGTCTTGACTCAAAAGCCCACTGCGTGGGCGAAATTGTCAAAAAAGGATAAATTATACTGTTATGTGTTTTTTTTTCCAATGCTATGTAAAAAAGTATTCTAGCTGAATGTTTTTAACGAATTTATGTCCATTTTTAATATGGGCCAGAACTGAGCGTAATCTAGGTGAGGCCTTACTAATGATGTATAAAAAATAACCTCGGACTTCTGTTGCTAACATTTTTGATAAAAACCCCAGTAATTATTTGCCTTATTACGTACGCTTGGGCATTGCTGTCTTGGTTTAAGGTTGCTGTTTCCCTACCCCCAAGTCCTTCTCGAAACTGTATGGCTAAGTTCTACGTTTTTTAATTAAAATGTTTGGGGATGGACACCCCGAGCTTCAAAACCCTTCATTTATCTACATTGAACTGCATCTGCCACTTTTCTGCCCACGAATTAAGTTTGTCTAAATCTTCCTGAAGTTCAAACATCATTTTGAATCAATTATCCTACCTATCTTCGTGTCGTCGGCGAATTTGCTCATTATTTAATTCCCTCATCAAGGTCATTGATATATATTAAAAAAACAAGGGGAAAGACTGATCCCTGTGGAACAATTGTTACAATCCCCATTCAGATTTAACCCCATTTATGCACACTCTCTGTTTCCCTATTGGTGAGCCATGACTCGATCCATAAGCATTTTTCCCCCCAATGCCATGAGCTACTTTTTTAACGTCTCTGGTGCGGTATTTATAAAAAGCCTTACTAAAGTCAAAAAAAAACAATATCGAATTCTTTATGGGATCAACACCCTCAAAAGCTTTACTGAAGGGTTAATAAATTAGATAGGCGGGAAACCCCCCTCTAATCCATGGGGTATCATTAATCAAATTATGGTTATCTAGGGTTTAATAATATCAGCTATAATTGACTCAGTAATTTGCCTACAATTGGGGGTCAGGTTTTGGGGGGGTAGTTTGACGGTGTGACTTGCCCCCGCTTTAAAAATAGGAATTACATTAGCCATCTTCCACATATCAGACACCACCTGTTTGAAGAGAAAAATTTAAAAAATGTTAGATTTTGGGTTCACAATTTCCATTTTGCATTCCTTAAAACCCTTGAAAAAACCCAAGGACCCGGCGATTTATTTTGTTTCAGTCGGTCCAGCTGTTTCATAATCATTTCGCTAGTGACTGTGATATTACATAATTTATCTTCTTCTGGGCCTCTGTAAAAATTAATTACTGGGATATTATTAATGTCTTCCTGTGTGAAAACCGAGAAAATAATTATTAAAAATAGAGCACATATCATTCTCCTTGTCAGTAAGATGCCCAAAGTTATTTTTAAGGGGACCTATCTTATCCCTAACTTTTGTTCTATAAACCTGGAAAAAACTTTTTGGGTTAGTTTTGAATCCCTAGCAACTTTAATTTCATAGTCCCGTTTAGCTTTTCTTATTCCCTTTTAACGTCCCTCTTAATGTCAGTATACTGATTTATAAGATGACCCTCACCTCTTTTTATGCGCCTATAAATTCCTTTCTTCTGCCCTAAAAGATATTTGAGCCTATTATTCATCCATTTTGGGTCATTTCTACTTGATCTAATTTCTTTATACGGGATAAATGTTCTTTGGCCAGCCTGTATAGTGTTAAGAAAACTGTCATATTGATACCTCTCTCTTCACCCAGTCCACAGTTGATAAGTGTTCTCTAAGTCCATTATAATCGGCTAAGCGAAAATCTGGGACCATTACTGAATTATCCCTACTATCATACATCCATTCAATGCTAAAGGTAATTGACTTGTGGTCGCTTGAGCGAGTTCCTCTGTAATTTCTAAATTATTAACAAGGGTTTCCTTGCTTGCCAGAACCAAGTCAAGTAGGTTATTTCCCCTTGTAGGTTCTGTTACAAACTGCTTCAAAAAGCAATCCTGAACTACTTCTAAAAAGTCGTTAGATTCTAAATTCCCTGTCATGAAATTCCAATCAATCTGACTAAAGTTAAAGTCCCTAGAATTACTACGTTATCGTGTCTTGTGGCCTTAACAATTTCCTCCCAAAGTAGTCTCCCTTGTTCCCTATCTAAGTTTGGAGGACGGTAAATCACGCCTAAAATCAATTTTCACCCCCCTCTGAAAATTCTATCCAGACAGACTCTGTATGTGTTAATTCAGACTTTATACCCGTTTTTATGCAACAATTTAAATGATCACGGACATAGAGTGCCACCCCACCCCTTTCCCGATACTTCTGTCTACTTGGAACAATTTAAGAACATTGAATGTGACATTCGGCAGGCAAGTCCCGATTTTTCATATTAAACCATGTCTCAGTTATTGCAAAAACATCAATATTACCCGTACTTGCAACTAATCTCAACTCGTCCATCTTATTCCTTGCACTACGACTATTGGTGTAATATATATTTAGAGACCCTCCTTTCTCTTTACCCTTCCTGCTCATCTCTGTTTTTCCACTATACCTATTACTGTCCTTGTCATCTAGTGTCACTAGCTTTCCACTATCCACCTTATTCTGCCTATTACTAGTTCTCCTACAACTTATAATATTACTACACTGGGACTTCTCTGTTTTCCCCCCAAAACCCATACCACTAACTATTTCTAGTTTAAAGCCCTAACAGCTCCCTCCACTGCAGTTGCCAGTGCCCCCACCCCAGACCTGGATAAGTGAACCCCATCCCTGGCATACATGTCATTTCTGCCATAGAAGAGGTCCCAGTTGTCAATGAATGTTACTGAATTTTCCTTACAGTATTTGTCCAGCCAGCAATTGACACCAATTGCCCTGGACAGCCATTCATTTCAACTCCTCTCCTTGGCAAAATACCACATATGACAGGGTTCCCACCCTTCTTCCTAATTATGTCTATTGCTGACCTAAACCTGGTAGTCAGGTCCTCACTCCTACGTCTGCCAACATCGTTGCCTCCAGCACTGAGACAGATAATAGGATTGCTCCCATTACCTCTCATGATGTCGTCAGACGGCTAACAATATCCTCCATCCCAGCCCCAGGAAAGCAAACCCTCTGTCTCCTACTCCTATCAATCAAACAGAAAGCCCTATCCATGTACCTAACCTGACTGTCCCCAACAACAACAATGTTTTTACCTTCCTTTGTGTCTTTCGTCGTGACGCTCCCAGAAGTCGACTCACATTCATCGGGTAGCACGGAGAATGGGTTCGATGTTTCCACAACATTCTCCTGGGTCTTCGTTGTTTCTACCTCTCCACCCGTCCTCTTGAGCCTTAACTTTGTCCCATGCGTTTTAGCCACTGTCCAGGTTCCTTTCCTGGCTTGAGGATTCTCAACAGGAGGATTACTACGAATCCTCTTGTTTTCCTCAGTCAGTCGCTGTATCTCAAGCTTAGCTACCCTCAGTTCTTCCTTCAGCTGCTGGTAGAGTATATAAGCTCCCTCTGCTCATATGCTGTTATTCTATTCAAGATTGATGGACTGACAACATCGTCTCAAGATTGAGGGCCTGACAACCTCACACTCCTCCTGTTCTTCACGATTCTCCTTTGTATGGACTGATGAAGCCACTGTGTGGCGAAACGTTTCCTCAGTAAAGATACCCAAGTGTTGCATATGTGTCTAATTTACCAACATAAGGAGAATTTCCAATAGGTCCCTGGCTGCCTTCAAGAGGGTGCCGGATCAGCCGGGCTGTGGTTCGTACGTTGGACTATGTGCGGCCAGCAATAACAGCCTGGTTGATCAAGCCCTGATCCACCGGGAGGCCTGGTCGTGGACTGGGCCGCGGGGGCGTTGATCCCCGGAATACCCTCCAGGTAGGAAGGAAGATAGGGAAAGGATGGGGTGGGAGAGAATTGAAAGATAGGAAGGGGGACATGAGAAAGATGAGAATGGGGAAGACGGTGAGAGGAGGGGAGAAGAAAGGTAGATATAGAGATGAGAGAAAGGACGGAAGTGATGTGTAGGGGAAAGAGGGGAGGCTGGTGTAGGAAGAAGAGAAATGTGCATTAGAGAGGGTGAGGGGGGAGGGGGAGTAGGCGGGGAGGGAGAGGAGGCGGGGAAGGGGGAAAGGGATTCCTGGAGTTTACCTGGAGAGGGTTTCGGGGGTCAACGACCCCGTGGCTCGGTCTGAGACCAGGCCTCATGGTGGATCAGGGTCTGATCAACCAGGCTGTTGCTGTTGGCCGCACGCAACCAGACGTACGAACCACAGCCCGGTTGGTCAGGTGGTTAGGTGCCTGTCCAGTGCCTTCTTGAAGACAGCCAGGGGTCTATTGGTAATCCCCTTAATGTATGATGGGAGGCACTTGAACAGTCTTGGGGCCCCTGACACTTATGGTGTTGTTTCTCAGTGTACTCGTGGTGCCCCTGCTTTTCATCGGGGGAATGTTGCATCTCCTCCGAGTCTTTTGCTTTCATAGGGAGTGATTTTCGTGTGCAGGTTTGGTACCAATCCCTCCTGAACCTTCCAAGTGTATATTATAATGTATCTCTCTCGCCTGCGTTCCAGGAATACAGATCAAGGACCTTCAACCGTTCTCAGTAATTTAGGTGCTTTATCGTACTTATGTGTGCTGTGAAAATTCTTTGTTCACTCTCCAGGTCTGCAATGTCGCCAGCCTTGAAGGGGGACGTTAGTGAGATAAGGAAATGTTAGAAAGGTTTCAGAGAAGGATTTATTAAAAGTTTTTCAAAGACTTATTAGTGACACGTGTTGTGTCTGTTGTGGCAGTAGAGAGGGAGGCTGGGAGAGAGAGAGGGAGGCTGGGAGAGAGGGAGCGAGGCTGGGAGAGAGAGAGGGAGGCTGGGAGAGAGAGAGGGAGGCTGGGAGAGAGGGAGCGAGGCTGGGAGAGAGGGAGCGAGGCTGGGAGAGAGAGGGAGCGAGGCTGGGAGAGAGAAAGGGAGGCAGGGAGGGAGGCTGGGAGAGAGGGAGGGAGGCTGAGAGAGAGAGAGGGAGGCTGGGAGAGAGAGAGGGGAGGCTGGGAGAGAGGGAGCGAGGCTGGGAGAGAGGAAGGGAGGCAGGGAGAGAGGGAGGGAGGCTGGGAGAGAGGGAGGGAGGCTGGGAGAGAGGGAAGGAGGCTGGGAGAGAGGGAAGGAGGCTGGGAGAGAGGGAGGGAGGCTGGGAGAGAGGGAGGGAGGGAGGCATGGAGAAAGGGAGGGAGGCATGGAGAGAGGGAGGGAGGGAGGCTGGGAGGGAGGGATGCAGGGAGGGAGGGAGGCTGGGAAAGAGGGAACGAGGCAAGGAGGGAGGCAGGGAGAGAGAAAAGCAAGAAATTAGAGAGAGAAAGGGAGAAATAATAATAATATCTTTATTTATTACAAGTACATGTACAGGGTATTCAGGCCTAGCTGACATCAATGACATACTACTATATAGAAAGCCGCTTGTTATGCTGAACATTTCCCGCAAATTAGGTCAGTTTTGTCCCAGGATGCGACTCACACTAGTAGACTAACACCCAGGTACCCATTTTAAAGTGATGGGTGAACAGGGTCAGGGACAGCAGGTGTCTTATGGAAACACGTCCCTAATGTTTTCCAGCAGGCAGGGAGGGAGGGAGAGAAGATGTAGTAGGGAAAGGTAAAGATTGATGAACAGGGGCAGCAGGTGTAAAGAAACATGTCCAACGTTTCCACCCATGCCGGGGATCCAACCACGGACACTCAGTATGCGAGCTGAGTGCGCTGCCAATCGATAGGTATAATTTATTTCTGGCCCCTGGGGCTTTGTCATATCTACTCTTGAAGCTGTGTATTGAGTCTGCCTCCACCACTGCCTCATCCAAGTTATTGTACTTGTCAACTATCTATGGTTCAGCTTTATCTTCATCCTCCAACTGTTTCCCCTTGATCATGTCCCTCTTCAGAGAGAGAGAGAGAGAGAGAGAGAGAGAGAGAGAGAGAGAGAGAAAGATGGAAGGAGGGAGGGAGGGAGAGGAGGGGAGTACATGGGAATACACGGAAAAGACACATAACAGGGGACTTTGAGGTACACACCAAGGCTGTCTGCAGAGGAACATTCTTTATCTTCATTTCTACCTATATTAAGGAATATCTTAACTTATCTAGGTGTTTGAAACCAGGATCCAGGTAGGTAGGTAGACTCCAGGTAGTATTGAAAAGCAGAAGGCTCTCTTCCTTCCCTCCCAACCACTACCGGCAAGAGAACAGGGACAATGTTCTGTACCATATTAGAAGAATGGCAAAGAAATCCAAAGGAGAGATGTAACTCTTTGGAAAACATGGGTTACAACTTCCTCTGCTAATTCAATACTGTTTCTGTTTTAAACTGCTTGTGTTACTCCACTGCAAGTCGCACAGCTGTTGAACTGAAAGATAATGTGATCACTCTTCTTTGGTCTCATGATTATCAGGTCACAGTCTGTGGTCAAAACAAGATCTAAAATGCAAACCAAGCGATACAGAATGCATAACAACCACGGGGAGAATAGAATGATAGCTCTAGACCTTTCGTGTTGCAATCAACACATCATCAGGAGCTTGCAAAATTGCAGAAAAGAGGAGGATGTCCAAGCAGATTCAGTTAGAAAGGTGTCCTCAAAAATGTTGACGAGTGTGACTACCTCTTGGTCCCTCTGGTGCTTCATTTTGTTAGACACGTTAAAGTTACTAATATTCATGTTGATGTTGTGTGGGGAGGGGGGCGATACACAACACATGTTATAATTGTCTTGTTCCCATTAAGATGAATACGTATTTAAATGCACATTCATATACAATTACATCATGTCTTGTCTCAAGCTCGATCGCTAGCGCACTCAGCTCACAATCTGAGGTCCGGAGATCGAGTCTCCTCCGGTACGGCTGGAAAACATCAGGGACGTGTTTCCATAAGACACCTGCTGTCCCTGTCCCTGTTCACCCATCAGTTTAAGATGGGTACCTGGGTGTTAGTCGACTAGTGTGGGTTGCATCCTGGGACAAAACTGACCTAATTTGCCCGAAATGCTCAGCATAACAAGGGGCTTTCTATATAGTAGTATGTCATTGATGTCAGCTAGGACTGTATTATTATTATTATGTATAGTCACTTAACTACTTCTCTGATGAGTGCAAGCTTTATTAATAATACTGAAAGTTCAATTAGGGTAATTTCTGCTATTAGGTTTTCTTTGGATCAAATAAAAATTCATTTAGAGCGAGATCTGGATTTTCCGCTTGGGAGTTTGCGGATAATTCATATTTTTGTTTAACATACTGCGGCCATTTGCGTAAAGATCTTTTATTTCACGCAGTTGAGTTAGTTGATGAATAAGACACATGTGCAACACTTGCATATCTTTCTTATGAAGACGTAGCATCAACCAGTGGCTTTATCAATTCAGTACAGAGGTTAACTAGAGGCGTTGAAACTGATGACGGTAGAAGACGAGGTGATCAGTCCCTCAGCCTAGATGAAGGTGTTTATCACCGTAGTCTTGATGAATCTGAGCTGATCACCTTGTCAGCCAGGCTATTGCTACTTACAGAGCACAGGCCTACACAGTCATCACAGCTTGCCCGATCAAGTGCCTTCAGCAGAAACTTGATTAGTTTTTCCTTGAAGACTTTTATCTTTGCTCGGAAAATATATCTTGTACTACTTGCCAGGGTGTGCCAGATCTGCACACTTCAATAAAAACGTACCTGAAAGCTGTGGGAGAAACTAGAGTAAAACCAGTGAAGAACAGGGTGATCAAGAGTACAGTTAGAGATCATTGTGTTAACATCTGTGGTTCAAGACTCGACATACTAACAGCATATGTTAGAAATATTGTCGGAACGAAGACAAGTTTCCAAGAAGAGGTTGGACAGCTTCTTGTTATAGGTGGCGGATCATCTGCGTTGTGATGCAGGTGTTGGCCTGCGGGACGCTAGCATTAACGGCCTAGTTGACCAGGCAGTCAATAGCGAAACTTGACGTCTGGCTGGGTTGAGGGGATAAATGAGCCTTCGACACTGGTCACATGTTGTAATTAACGTCTTCTCTCCTTATCGAAACAGTTGGAATTCGTGGCCATTGAACATCGTGTTTTTCTCCATTGCCCAGCGGTAATGTTTGTTGATACCTGATTTAACTTTTTTACTGCTACTGGGGCAACTTTCACGCTTCTCCATGAATGGTAGAAGATGAAGAATCAGACACATGTGCAACATCTGGTTACCTTCATTTGTAGACGTTTGAAGAATCTGAAAGATTCTTCAAGTAGTTTTTTAAGAATCTTTCAGGATCTTCAAGACTGCGGTACGATGCTCTTCACCATCTCCAAGGCTGAGGGACTGAATACCTTATTTTTTGTATATAATTCTACATTCGTCACATTATGTTCTTGTACTGATAAAATCACTAATTGGTGAAACGTCTACAAATATACCCAAATGTTGCACATGTGTCTAATTCTTCAAGTTTCACGCTTACTCTGGTACCAGCAAAGATTGACTCAAAGCTGTGATTTTTTGTTTTTTAAGTTTTCAGCTATGAGTTTGAGACAGTAAAGGTGTAATAATATTGTTTTGAGGAACTGAATAATATTCTTAATGTTGTATAATAATTTGACTTCATGTATGATTTCATTATCACAAATGTCAAATGTCTTTGGTAATTCCGTGTAAACCACATTTGTGTTCCTGTTTTCTTCCAATTCCTCTTCAGTTTTGTAAGTGGGATCTAAATATTCTGTGAAAGAGGATCTGTCTTCTGTGTCACGATGTTTGTCTGTGTCGTCTCCCCGACGTTGGTTCACCTTATGCGGTGGTAAGGTCTGAGCGATTTGTGCCGAGGGGGGGGGGGTTCTCTCTTCCCTGGGATGAATGTCATTCTCCTGACTGTGTTGGTCTGACTAATAACCTCACATCTCTGCCGGCATAAATGATGTGGAATATTTCCCTTGTCTTGCTATAAAACTTAAGTTAGCATATTAGCGCCCTCTTCAAGACACTTCATGATGGATAATGTAAATTTGTGGTATTCAGTACCTACAAGAAGATGCCTAGATATTGCACATATGTCTAATTCATCCTCATGATGTGTAATGTGCTACTGGTCTGGTTTTTCTGCCATGACTGTGCGGGTTTATGGCTGCAGCGTCTGCGTCTGGAATATCTGAATTGTTTTCTGCACAGATCCTCTTACTGTGTCCGTACTGGTGTACTACAGGACTCGGGGCCTCCAGCGTGGGGCGCAAGAACATGTTGTTTTCAAGTTTAGGGCAGAATGCATTACTAATGTCGAATGCATTACTAAACATAGACACATATAATTTTTTCGGGATTTTGCTAATTTTCATGTTAACAGTGTGAAAAAAAATGAATGGCTTTGTGTTCCTTCTGTTTGGTGTAAGTTTTAATTTCTGCTCTCAGTTATTTATTTGTTTCTTTCATTTGTTTTCACATTTACTCTTTTTTAGCGGTTCAGCAACCCTCTTCTACAAAGCTTCTACGTTCCCTGTTTATAATTGTTCTCATTGTGTAAGACTTGGTCCTGGACCAGTCACAAGGCGATGACCACTCGAATCGGCAACAACAGAAAACGGGAAGAAGGCATTTTTTAAGACACTTTGTGTATGGCCCCAGATTATTCAATATCTTACCAGAAGATATCAGAAGCACTGCTGGGACAAGTGTAGAAGTCTTCAATAGGAAACTGGACAAGAATCTTAACCAGGTGCCAAATCAACCAGGCTGTGATGGATATGTGGGGCAGCGGGTCTCCAACAGCAACAGCCTGGTTGACCAGGCTAGCACCATACGAGCCTGAGAGTGAGAGACTCGAAACTCATCAAAGGTTTCCTTTGCAGTGGTTGAGAGTGCACAGGAAGACTGAATTGAATGTTCAAGTATGAGATGATCATACGAAGCCGTTGACCAACATGGTGAACACACAAGAGTGATGATGAACACACAAGACTGATGATGAACACACAAGACTGATGATGAACACACGAGACTGATGATGAATGAGCACACGAGACTGATGATGAACACGAGACTGATGATGAACACGAGACTGATGAACACACGAGACTGATGATGAGCACACGAGACTGATGATGAACACGAGACTGATGAACACAGTACTGATGATGAACACACAAGAGTGATGATGAGCACACAAGACTGATGATGAACACACGAGACTGATGATGAACACACAAGACTGATGATGAACACACGAGACTGATGATGAATGAGCACACGAGACTGATGATGAACACGAGACTGATGATGAACACGAGACTGATGAACACACGAGACTGATGATGAGCACACGAGACTGATGATGAACACGAGACTGATGAACACAGTACTGATGATGAACACACAAGAGTGATGATGAGCACACAAGACTGATGATGAACACACGAGACTGATGATGAGCACACGAGACTGATGATGAACACACGAGACTGATGATGAGCACACAAGACTGATGATGAGCACACGAGACTGATGATGAACACGAGACTCATGAACACAGTACTGATGATGAACACACAAGCAGAACAAACCTTTAATGCGAGAACGTTTCGCTCTGAGAGCTTATAGAACGTTCTCCCTGGACAGAAACGTCACAAGACTTGTTTTTCCACATGTCTTAGTTTTAAATTCTGATTTACGATCTTTTATAATTTTCTCATCTTAATATCACGTGGTCGATGTTGCTCGCAGGTAAATCATATGTGTTATAAAAAAGTATGTTTCTTCAAAGAGTTTTTTCTCTAAGAGCGTGTGTGTCCGCGGCGGTGTTACCTAAACTGTGTTATTTCAGGTTCAGTTTAATTTACATGCTAATAGTGGGTATAGATAGTGGAGTTGTACGTTCATGTGAACCTTGACTACTGGTGTAGATAGTGGAGTTGTACGTTCATGTGAACCTTGACTACTGGTGTAGATAGTGGAGTTGTACGTTCATGTGAACCTTGACTACTGGTGTAGATAGTGGAGTTGTACGTTCATGTGAACCTTTACTACTGGTGTAGATAGTGGAGCTGTACGTTCATGTGAACCTTGACTACTGGTGTAGATAGTGGAGTTGTACGTTCATGTGAACCTTGACTACTGGTGTAGATAGTGGAGTTGTACGTTCATGTGAACCTTGACTACTGGTGTAGATAGTGGAGTTGTACGTTCATGTGAACCTTTACTACTGGTGTAGATAGTGGAGTTGTACGTTCATGTGAACCTTTACTACTGGTGTAGATAGTGGAGTTGTACGTTCATGTGAACCTTGACTACTGGTATAGATAGTGGAGTTGTACGTTCATGTGAACCTTTACTACTGGTGTAGATAGTGGAGTTGTACGTTCATGTGAACCTTTACTACTGGTGTAGATAGTGGAGTTGTACGTTCATGTGAACCTTTACTACTGGTGTAGATAGTGGAGTTGTACGTTCATGTGAACCTTTACTACTGGTGTAGATAGTGGAGTTGTACGTTCATGTGAACCTTTACTACTGGTATAGATATTGGGGTTGTACGTTCATGTGAACCTTGACTACTGGTGTAGATAGTGGAGTTGTACGTTCATGTGAACCTTTACTACTGGTGTAGATATTGGGGTTGTACGTTCATGTGAACCTTGACTACTGGTGTAGATATTGGAGTTGTACGTTCATGTGAACCTTGACTACTGGTGTAGATATTGGAGTTGTACGTTCATGTGAACCTTTACTACTGGTGTAGATAGTGGAGTTGTACGTTCATGTGAACCTTGACTACTGGTGTAGATAGTGGAGTTGTACGTTCATGTGAACTTTGACTACTGGTGTAGATAGTGGAGTTGTACGTTCATGTGAACCTTGACTACTGGTGTAGATAGTGGAGTTGTACGTCCATGTGAACCTTGACTACTGGTGTAGATATTGGAGTTGTACGTTCATGTGAACCTTTACTACTGGTGTAGATAGTGGAGTTGTACGTTCATGTGAACCTTGACTACACCGCAGGGTTTTATTGGTACAGTTTCGGTATAGTCTCAATGGAAATATTTCTTTTTAACAAGAGGGAGAATTGCATCAAGGCAGAGCGGGCAACCTGGAGGACACCTCATTCATCACCGAGCCGTCCTTTCAGAAGTGCAAGAACACGGCCGTATCTCTACTTTTTGTATTGATTTTATTGTGACAAGGGCGTAGCTCTTGTAGTATTTTGCACTGTCCTAGTTTGACGTGGATGTACCTGTTTCCCTGACATGTTAGTCTTTTTTTCAAGGCAAATTATTTTGGATTATTATGATTTTTATCTTCCATCATCGTGCTGGTATAAGTCCGTCGTATCTTAAGTTTACTTGAAGATGGTTCCGAGGATCATCGTCCCTGCGGCCCGGTCCCAGACTAGGCCTCCCTGTTGAGAGAATGATAAGCAAGGCTGTTGGTGCTCAATGCACGCAGTCCTGTGTAAATACAGCTTAGTTAATGAGGACTTTACTTGCTTTAGGATCTTATCAAGTTCCCTCTTAAGAACTGTCGGGGAACTGTCAATAATTCCTCTTACGTTTGCACTACGAATTTGCCTCATGATTCTTAGAGTTACGTCACTTACTACACCCTGGGGTGTTTTCAACAACATGCCATACTGCCCTTGTTCTTAAGACGTAATTTTAATTTGCAGATTTAGAATCCTTCCCTCCAGTATCTCCCATTGTAAATCATTATATATCTCTCGCTTGAACACTGGGTAATTTTGGACGTTCCCAGCAATTTAGGTGTTTAAATTTATACTGGCTGTGTAAGTGCTCTGCACATTCTTCAGGTATGTAATTTTTACCTGTCTTAAGAAAGAGCTGTAAGTGTACACCACTATCCCAGTTTAGAGAATATAAATGTTTTAAAATTTTCTCGTTGGCGGGGATATAGCGGGTATCATTTCACCTCTGTGTCAAGTGTGAAATATTGCACAGCCCCAGTACTCTGTGCCTCAGTGTATGCAAGTGGAATAGTGCAGAGTGCGGCATAAGTTTGTAATGTAGCCAAATACTAGATTATTATTAGGTTTTGCCCCCGAAAGGCTAGATTATTGTGCACACCCAATATCCATCCTGTGGACGATAGTGCAAGAGAATGTGGACACATAAATAGCCTAGGCACTAGACCCCAAAAGGGTTAACAGGAGTACATCTGGATTTAAACATACAAATGACTAATGTGTTGCAAGAAAATTTAGTCAAATACTAGGGTTAAAAATTTGAATGGAATTTGAAAAGGTATTCACAAATCATATGGAAACTAATATTCAATTTTATTCAATGAAAATTATTTCTTAGGACATAAACCAAATCTAAGACACCAGAAAGACCAGTATTCGGAAGATACTCAAGCATATTAAACTTGAAGACGCTCAGATGTTCCATAATCAAGTTATCAGGGTGAAAGGAAGGGTGAAGATTGTCAAGTTATCAGGGTGGAAGGGAGGGTGAAGATTGTCAAGTTATCAGGGTGGAAGGGAGGGTGAAGGTTGTCAAGTTATCAGGGTGGAAGGGAGGGTGAAGATTGTCAAGTTATCAGGGTGGAAGGGAGGGTGAAGATTGTCAAGTTATCAGGGTGGAAGGGAGGGTGAAGATTGTCAAGTTATCAGGGTGGAAGGGAGGGTGAAGATAAAGTTATCAGGGTGGAAGGGAGGGTGAAGATTGTCAAGTTATCGGGGTGGAAGGGAGGGTGAAGATTGTCAAGTTATCGGGGTGGAAGGGAGGGTGAAGATTGTCAAGTTATCAGGGTGGAAGGGAGGGTGAAGATTGTCAAGTTATCAGGGTGGAAGGGAGGGTGAAGATTGTCAAGTTATCAGGGTGGAAGGGAGGGTGAAGGTTGTCAAGTTATCAGGGTGGAAGGGAGGGTGAAGATTGTCAAGTTATCAGGGTGGAAGGGAGGGTGAAGATTGTCAAGTTATCAGGGTGGAAGGGAGGGTGAAGATAAAGTTATCAGGGTGGAAGGGAGGGTGAAGATAAAGTTATCAGGGTGGAAGGAAGGGTGAAGATTGTAAAGTTATCAGGGTGGAAGGAAGGGTGAAGATTGTCAATGTTATCAGGGTGGAAGGAAGGGTGAAGATTATCAGGGTGTGACGTTCAGAATTTATTGCATGACGAGCAGTATTTAAATTTTCCAAATTTCTTCCATAAGAAAAAACCAATAGTGGCCCACACAAGCCAAAATCAATCAAACTTTTTCTTTAAGTAAGACTGATTAGCATTTAAGTAATTAAGAAAGTTTGTAAGTTTAGGGTATATATTTTTTTACAATGGTCTCTAGGGCACACAGATGTTTTGTTATTGAAGGTCATTATGTAGAGCTAACCTAGAATAGCCCAATAAAGTCGAACACTGATCAGGAAACATTCTCAAATAATTCCAAGTAAACCACCAGTTTGATCAATAAAACTGGTAAAGTACAACCTACCCAGCCTAAAATCAAGGCGAAGCTTCCTCTGTGGAAAACACTTCAGCATTAAGATTTTAACGCTGACCAGAAAATGTATTAAAGAACAAAAAGGCACAATACCGTGACTGGAACAATACACAAATAACCCACACATAGAGAGGACCTTACCACGACGTTTCGGTCCGACTTGAACCATTTACGTCGTCGTAAGCTCCTCATCGTCTTCTATGTGCGGGTTATTTGTGCAGATGTATTCACCAGTTATTGCGCAGCATCCAACAACAAAAGCTGCAGCTGCGGGTCATCATATGACTAAGACCCGCGTCAGGAAACACTTGTCCTGTGTCCTGACAAACATTACCTAACCTAACCTAACCTAACCTAATCTAACCTAACCTAATCTAACAAATTTGCAGCCAAGAGCTAATGTTTCATTAATTTTATAAGATGAATCAGTCATTCAAGATTTGACGCCCTTCACAGTTGTTGTGTTTTAATCCGAAAAGCGCTAAACCAGTTGGGGTCATATCGCGCATGTGGAATGGGAGACAGATTCGATTCAAGGAAGGAGAGAAGCAGTTCATTTCCTTGGATCAAGAGCCTCTCATCAGCATCAGAGCAAATTAATGCAGTAACATGAAATAATTCTGTACCATTTCGAGATTAAAAAGTGGAAAAATGGCGTCTACACTCCATTAACAAGTCTTCATCTGAGTACAATACATGAGTGTTGAAAGTCTGAAGGCGATCAGAGGAGACTTCAGTTACACCCACGCATGCAAGTAGCCCCATGAATCCACTCCCATATACACAACACCATCAATTAAAACTTTAAACCGATTAAAGCCTTTTCGAAAAATATGATAATTTTGGAAAAAAATGGCTGACATAAATTTTGTATTTTTTCCAGTTTTCTCATTCGTACTCTGTTTAAAATTCTCTACAATCGCTTAGCAAAAATAGTTTATTTTGTAAGAAAATTAAATTTGATAAAGAAAATTAAAATTTTTTGGTCATATTGTCATACTCGAGAATCAACACAAAAATACATCCAATTAAGATACAGCAGCGTTTAGGATTTTAAGCCGATTTGAAGAAGCGTTCTTTAATTATTGAATATAAATGAATTTCACCATGAAAGAAAATTGACAAACTGGGACCTAAGCCGCCAAATTGAAAATTTGAACCCGATCAGCTGAGGCATTCTTCAGTTGTGGCACAGATTTAAATGAGTCCAAGTTTTTTTTTTAATTATTTTACTATTAACAATACTACAACTAGCCGGGAATAGAACCCGTGGGAAGCCAGCCAAAATCCACGACGCTCTAACCACTGAGCCATCAGTGCTACAAGCATCAGGTACCCAGTAACACTATGTTTCACCAGCATTGAGGAACTTGTCAGGGACATGATCTCGAACACATTCACATCACCTCACTGAAGTGCTAAGAAAACAAACGAAAGTGTGGAGCACCGAAGAGATGGTCAACGTGAGGTGTTTAGTGAATTCATCTTCATCAGAGAATTGACCGGGAAAACAAACAAGGAACTATCAGATATTGTCCAGGAAAATTGTCCCAAACACTTTAGTCCACACCAGTACATGAAAATACTGAATAACAGTAAAAGGTCTTTACAAAACGTCCCACTAAGAAGGCCAAAAGGAAGATTATACTCAGAGTTAAACCGTCGACAGCTTTCCAGGGAAAGGAAAGGGTTACTGATTTATTTAGTAAACGACAATTATCACAAGGGTAGATAATCTATGCAGAAATATCACAGATATAGAACATAAAATAAATTATTCACACAAGGAATAAACACGAAAAAATCTAAATGCAATTAAAGAAATTAGTGAAAATCGGAAATACTTTTTTTTCACATATGCAAAAACCTCTCCAAGTATTGTTTTTTTTCCTGAAAGGTTTATATTCAACAACGACAACAAAAGAAATGAGCGGTATATTGAGAGAGCGGTATATTGAGAGGGCGGTATTATGAGAGAGCAATATATTGAGAGAACAATATATTGAGAGAGCAATATATTAAGAGAGCGGTATAATGAGAGAGCAATATATTGAGAGAGCAATATATTGAGAGAGCAATATATTGAGAGAGACGGTATATTGAGAAGCGATATATTGAGAAGCGGTATATTGAGAGAGCGGTATATTGAGAGAGCGGTATATTGAGAGAGCGGTATATTGAGAGAGCGGTATATTGAGAGAGCGGTATATTGAGAGCGCAATATATTGAGAGAGCAATATATTGAGAGAGCGGTATATTGAGAGAGCAATATATTGAGAGAGCAATATATTGAGAGAGCGGTATATTGAGGGAGCAATATATTGAGAGAGCGGTATATTGAGAGAGCAATATATTGAGAGAGCGGTATATTGAGGGAGCAATATATTGAGAGAGCGGTATATTGAGGGAGCAATATATTGAGAGAGCGGTATATTGAGGGAACAATATATTGAGAGAGCAATATATTGAGAGAGCAATATATTGAGAAGAGTGGTATATTGAGAGAGCAATATATTGAGAAGCGGTATATTGATGAGAAATATATTGAGAACTAATATATTAGAGAAGGAATAATGAGAAGCAATATATTGAAAACGAGAATATATTGAAAACTTAATATTGAGAAATATATTGAAACAAATATTGAAGAGACATATATTGAGAGAGCGGTATATTGAGAGCGCAATATATTGAGAGAGCAATATATTGAGAGAGCGGTATATTGAGAGCGCAATATATTGAGAGAGCAATATATTGAGAGAGCGGTATATTGAGAGAGCGGTATATTGAGAGAGCGGTATATTGAGAGAGCGGTATGAATCACTGTTCAACGATCTTGATGCCAAGAGAGTTCAAACTCCACACCGATTTTTTTTTTCATAAAAATTTCCCCCACTCTACAAATAATATAACTGACATCAACAAAAACTCTTCGGACTTCGTAAGGGAAATACACAACATACACACAGCACCTGGGTCTGATTCCTGGAATGCGTTATTAATAAATACACAGTATCATTAAGAGTTGTCAGTGTTCTTTGGAGAAAGAACTTGGATTCAGGTGATATCCTCAGGTGGCAGAGCCTCTCTTCATAAAAAGGGGGCAGCAGAATAATAGAAAAAACTGCAAGCCCGTAGAACAAACATTACACATCATAAACATCTTTGAGAGGATTGTGAGACAGCAAATTATTGACTTCGTGGAGAATCACGACCTACACAACTCTAAGTGTAACTTTAGAGCCGGAAGATCTTGCCCATCATAACTTTCAGATCACTATAACAAGATAACTGAGGCTTTGAAAGGCAGAGAAAATGCTTGTGTAATGTACATGGATTTTAAAGAGGCATTCTGCAAGAATGACCATGAAATAATAGCTTATAAAATGAAGTTACTAGTTATAAAATGAAAAGTAGAGAAGTGATTATTTGAATTTTTAATAAATCTATCACAGTGAGTGGTGCTATAAAAAAATAAGTACAGTCTTGGAAAAGTAGAAACCCCCAAAGCAAAGTCGTAACTCTTCCTTTTTCTCATCCTCATAAGAGACATAAATAAGAAAACTGAATCTGATCACAGCAAAGGGCAGAGAATGACTGGTGGATTACAGTAATTTAAAAAAAAAATAGAGAAGCAAAGCAAATGATGCTTTTCAAATCAGTGGTGCTCTCACGAACTGAATATTGTTCTGTACTAATATCGCCTTTCAAAGTAGGGAAGAGCTCAGAGCTGGACAATGTAGAGGTCGTAAACTGCTAGCATAGAATCAGTAAAGCCTCTAATTTATTGGGAACTCCTTAAAGCACTTTAACAATAGTCTTCGGAATGAAGAAAGGAGAGATACCTAATAATAGTGAATGTAACTGGAAGATATTTGAGGGCCTGGTCCCTAGCCTGTACATTGCTGATACGACCTGAGTGAAAGATATGAGAAATAATAAAACAGGGGAGACCATTGGTACAATTAGAGAACACTGTGTCAATATCAGTAGTCCAAGACATTACAACTCACTACTGTTGGCACGAAGACTGGTTTTCAAGAAGCTGGACACCTACCTGCTACAAGTGTTGTAGCAGGTAGGTGTCCAGGCTGTCACCTGGGAAGCCTGGGCTCATGCCGGGCTGTGAAGGTAGAAGAACCCTCGGAAATGGTCACAGGTATACGGATAACTACCAATATGATATTGATAATTTCCTGTATGATAATGAAGATAATTACCAATAGGATAAAAATTAATACTACTGTGGTAACGAAAATAAACGCAGCCTCAGTTATTCGGGTAATTTTTCATTAGACTCGGCTGTGTTTTCATCAGCTGAAAACTTTGGTTATTTGAATTTTAAGACAAGCACACCAAGTCTCCCCCCTTTAATCTTGCTGCTACTGCTCCTCTAGCAGCAAGTTGCTACCTGAGTGTAAATGTTTTATTAATTATTATTATTATTATTATTATTATTATTATTGTGTATTTCTGTTTTTCCAGGTATGGAGTAAACGAGAAATGTGAAAGCAGGTTGAGCACACGCATCATACCATTGTAGGCGAGTATGATTTACAGTCACAAACGCATAATATATATATATATATATATATATATATATATATATATATATATATATATATATATATATATATATATATATATATATATATGTATATATGTCGTGCCGATTAGGTAAAACGTAAGACAAGTGAAAATTTGTGTATGCAATAATTTCGCAAAAATCATTCTGAACCTAACGAAAAAAATATATTTCATTGTGATTGTTTATTATTAAATTATTGTAAACGTATCAAAAATATATTTAGTTGGGTTAGGTTAAATTAAATTGCGCTTGTTATAATAAGGTTAGGTAAGTTTTCTAAGTTTCGTTTGGTACTAAATTATAAATTTTTACATTAACATAAATGAAAAAAATATATATTTAAACGTATAGGAGAAATTTTTAGAAAGGACCTAATTTTAAATGAGTTCTTGCTAATTGACCAGTTTTACCTAATCGGCACGACACACACACACACACACACACACATTATATATATATATATATCTTTTTATTCAATTTTTTTTAGGTACCACCTCTGGAACTTTATTGGGGACCCTCATATATATATATATATATATATATATATATATATATATATATATATATATATTATATATTATCGTTTGCCAAGCGTTTTGCTCTCGTAAAATAATTTCAGTGTAGAGATTTGAGATCAGATCCTCTAGAATTTTTCAGGTGTAAATTACGATATATGTTTCTTGCGTACTAAGTGTCTGTGATTTGACCCCCGGCCGGGTGGAAACGTTGGGCATGTTTCCTCACACCTGCTGCCCCTGTTCACCTAGCAGTAAGTAGGTACCTGGATGTTAGCCGACTGGTATGGGTGGCATCCCGGGGATGGTAGTATACCTTAGACAGGGTTGGGCTTTGAAATGAGCTGAGGTAGAATAACAGCTCTTAGTCTGTAAAACTAATCCGTGTAAAAAGAAAGAAAGGAAGCAGTCAGATAAGTGGTGCTAGCAGCCTGCGGTGCAATCAGGTGCGTATCAGTTGGGGTGATACACAACTGCCTGGAGGAACGTATCAGCCTCCAGTGTTACCACGAAAATATTCTTTTTTTTTTCAGATGACCATCTCGCCCACAGGGCTTCCAATACTGCCCATTTCTGTTCCGATTCCCATTCGAGTCCGAGTCATTGTGACCGTCCGTAAGCCGTCCTCTGCGGCTGGGGACGTGGGTATGGAAGTATTCTGTATTCACAAGTCGTTGCCTTGTGTGTCAAACGTTTTAGCCAGCTTTTGGAGAAGCGGTGAGGGAGAGAAGCTGTAGGGAAGAGAACGGGTGAGAGGGATAAGGGGAAAGGGAGAGAAGGTGTGAGGGAGAGAAGGAGAGAGAGATAAAAGGGAAAGATGAGAGAAAGAGAGGGTAAGGGGTGGAGAGGTGCTTCGATGTAGAAATAGAGAGGGGTGATGTAGAGAGAGAGAGAGATAATGTAAAGATAGATGATACAGAAAGAGACAGGGAGAACATATAGAGAAATGATTTTGTAGAGAGATGTAGGGCGGGGCGATATAGAGAGATAAGTAACGTAGTAAGGAAGTGGGCGATGTAAAGAGAGTGGACGGCGATGTAAAGAGGGGGAGCAATGTACAAGGAGTAGGCGGCGAATGTAGAGAGAGGGAGTGACGTGTAGAGATGGGGAATGATGTAGACAGAGGGGGAACGGGGGGTAGTATTAGAATACAAGTAGTAAGAGTAGTAATAGAGCAAAATCTCAGTACCTCAAGGTACTCTCCTGGTGCCTCCACTGTTTCTTAACCTCGTAGATAAAAAACACTCGCACAGCTTCATATCATTTGCGAGTGGGTGTAAAAATAAATCTGAAAGTCACCTTTATTGAGGACTCTGAAAACTTGTCAGCAGATGTTAAGTCACAGCCAGTGAGCAATAGAAAATATCTTGATGTTCAGTGGCGACAAATTCCAGCTGTACAGATACGAAAAAAATGAACTCAAAGTACCACTGCATACGAAACACAGGAGGACCATCTCATAGAACGAAAGTAACAGGTAAGATGACCTTTGATTTAGAGATGGTCAGCATAAGGTCTGGTCTCAGACCGGCCTGCGGGGACGATGATCCCCAGTAGCGTGTTCCATAGAGGGTGTGGAGGTGAGGGAACGTGGGGAAGGATGGGGAGGTGGGGGAACGTGGGGAAGGATGGGGAGGTGGGGGAACGTGGGGAGGTTAAAGGATAGAGAGGTAGGGGGAACGTGGGGAAGTTAAAGGATGGGGAATGTGGTGAGATCAAAGGATGGGGAGATGGGAGAACGTGGGTTGGTTAAAGCAGGGGTGCAGTTGTCACAATAAAGGAACGCTATCAGCATCCGTGGCCCCAGATTATTCAGCATCTTACCAGAAGATATCAGAAACACTGCTGGAACAAGTGTAGAAGTCTTCAAGAGGAAACTGGACAAGTTCCCTCATCAGGTGCTAAATCAACCAGGCTGTGATGGATATGTGGTTCAGCGGGCCACCAGCAGCAACAGCCTGGTTGACCAGGATAACACCAAATGAGCCTGGCCCAAGACAGGGCTCCGGGAGTAGAAAAACTCTTGGAACTCATCAAAGGTATATCAAAGGGGAAGCAGGAACTTGAAGATAAGAGGGACGGGGAACTTGAGGTGAGTAGAAGAGGGGAAGGATGGGAGAAGTTGATTGCGTGTGGGAGGGGAATATGGATAGTGAGAGTGTGTAGTGTCACTAGTGAGGGTAGTGTGACTAGTGAGGTACTTGTCTACCACTGACATAGTTGGCATCCAAGATTGTCAACTATCTTTCCATCTTCTCACATTTTCATTCATTGTCTTCTACTCTGTTGTTAATCACTTTCTTCAGTATATTCTACTCTGTAGTTGGTCACTTTCTTCATTGTCTTCTACTCAGTTGTTGGTCACTTTCTTCAGTATATTCCACTCTGTTGTTGGTCACTTTCCTCTCATCTTCACTTCTTTTAGTCATGATCATTTTCGCTGAATCCAACACTTCCGAATTATTTTTCAGTACTGCTTAAATTATTCTTGCACAAGGACCTGTTTGTTGATATTACATCTGTTGGTCACTGTTAGCTGAAACAAGTTGCAGATCAAGCAGATTGTGACAGCTATGCAGGCATGTGGGTTGCTGATATCAACATCCTGGTTTACCAGTCAGTCAACAATGAAGTTTGTCTCATACATGTTGGAAAAATAAACACATAAGCAGTATAATGTGATCCTTTATTGACAACGTTTCGCCCACACATTGGGCTTCATCAAGTCACATCCGTTTGTGACTTGATAAAGCCCACTGTGTGGGCGAAACGTTGTCAGTAAAGGCTCACATTATCCTGCTTATGTGTTTTTCCATTGTGTCGGTATTTTATACCATTTATTTCCCTCATATATGTTACAGGCTTCTATGCATTTTCGTAAATAAACTATCTGACATTTGTAGATGAATGGTTCAGAGAACCGACAAGTTGTTAAATTAGACACATATGCAACACTTGGGTATCTTTATTGAGGAAACGTTTCGCCACACAGTGGCTTCATCAGTCCAATACAAGATTGATTGATGGACTGAACACATCGACTCCAGGCCGAGGGACTGATTACCTCAAACTCCTCCTTTTATTACTACTTTCTTCTTTGTATTGGACTGATGAAGCCACTGTGTGGCGAAACGTTTCCTCAATAAAGATACCCAAGTGTTGCATATGTGTCTAATTTAACAACTATCTGACATTTAATTAGTTTTTCTAATGTCATTTAAGAATGATATAGGATCAGGTACAGCATCACTGATGTTGATAAACTGATCTCGTGTTGATGTAAGAAAGAATGTGTAAATGATACATGAATCTGTACAAATTTGTATAAACTTAAGACATTCTAAAGGTGTGTCATGATAATTTATTGGATCGTCAATACCAGTACTACGTATGATTTACGTTGCAGAGATGGAGAGTTATAGATTCCGTTGCTTCAGTACGTGAGTGAGGTGGAACAAGTTCAGATTGACGTGTATGTTTGGTTGGGTGTATCTATTAACGGACTGAGGGCCGACATTACACCAGTCCTTGCACTGAATGACCAACGCAGATTTAGGGCTGCACATTAATTAAAAATATTGGGGAATACAAGAATGAACTTAGTGTTCATCTGTGACAAAGTACGAATGGTGAATACTGGTTTTGTCATTAAAATATGTCATAGTACGGTAAACAGGAGAACGATTAAAACTGTTTTAGTAAATGGCAGCATAGTCGACGAATCTGGAAACATATATCTGTTGAATCATTTCGAACTGAATAGAGAACTGTGTCACAACAGGACGGGTTTAAAAAGGAGTTCCCAGTGGGAGGAAAGCGAGATGGTGGTCAGATATATCGCCATATCGATCAGTCGAGCTCTGCTGCCCACGATGGATTGCGTGCTTCTAGCGCCAACAGCCTGCTGATCAGGTCATCAGCCAGGAGAGCTTGTCTGGGACCGGGCAACGCGGGCGATGACTCTTAAGAATCCATAAAAAACAATGTTAATTAATAACACACACTATCATGGATTCTTAAATCGTGAAAGGTAATGTTCACAATCAAAGCTTATTGTAGTTAGAAACTATCTTCAAATATCTTGAAAAGTCTGTGAAAGTTAATAAAAATGGATTTTATCAACGCAAAGAAAACTAGTTGGTTATTGAGACTAAAAAAATAATAGTTTGAGGTTTTCAGGTTTGCTGGCGGCATATCCAGTCTAAACGCCAGAAATATTACTAAGACTATTATAGAGAACGTCAGAAAAAAATAGAAGTACTTTAAAATGTTGATGTAAAGTTTGTGTAGGTGATCATTGTTAACATGGGAGGAGACAAAGATGAACTAGGTGATCATTGTTAACATGGGAGGAGACAAAGATGAACTAGGTGATCATTGTTAACATGGGAGGAGACAAAGATGAACTAGGTGATCATTGTTAACATGGGAGGAGACAAAGATGAACTAGCAGGAAAAAACAACGCAAGGAAACATACGCTACAGCTTTGAAGAAATTTTGCAGAAAGTTCCAAGGAAAATGATGTGAGAGAAGTACATTAATAAACAGTGAATGTGTACAGCATTACAATCATGTTGCACTAAGTGACACATGGTTATGGAAAGAACATAAGAAGGAGCACTGCAGCAGGCCTACTGGTCCATGCTAGGCAAGTTCAAGAAAGGTGGAAAGAGCAGAGCAGAGATGGTGATGGCCAGGGCTCGTTCAGGGTTAACTGTACGAGCAGCGCATCCTTTAATAACACATTTTTTTTCGTTGTTGTTTTGTCAAATGGTTGACTATTTAATGAGCCTTAAACAGTGATTATCTGACAGATTTTTTTTTCTGCGCACGGTGGGTCCTGGTTTTGTGCTCGCGCATCATTACTCTTATATATATTTCATTTGTTGTTATTGTGGTATATTATGATTGGTGTTTTTTATTGTTAGATGACAATCTAACCTAATTTTCTCTTATCAGGCGGGGTTAGCTTACAAATCGCATTGAAATTATTATTTAGATCATGCAAGCAAGCAAGAAGTTTACCATCTTCAAACCACGGTTCGAGCGGGGATTGAACTCGCGGTGAGTGAGTCGTAAAGGTCCAGACCGACGTATTATCCACTGGGCCAGCTAGCTATAAGAAGATTCATCCAACTAGGTATATTTATACACCATAGGAAGGTTAGCATAGGCCACTATTGTGACCACAAATGCAAGTTTTTACAGACAAATCTCCCGCCAACGTGGCCGTGACGAACTCTAGCTCAAGTCCCATCAAAGCCGTCGTCATGAATAATGACTCAACCAGGCTGTTGCTGCTGGAGGCCCACTGCCTCACATATCCATCACAGCCTGGTTGATCTGGCACCTGGTGACTTGTCCAATTTCCTCTTGTTCCAGCCGTGTTTCTGATATCTTCTGGTAAGATGTTGAATAGTCTGGGACCCCGAATGTTGATACAGTGTTCCCTTATTGTCCCCACCGCACCCCTGCTCCTCACTGTGTTTATTTTGCACTTCGTCCCATATCTCTCATTCCAGTATGTTGTTATGGCAGTGTGCAGATTTGGGACCAGGCCCTCGAGTACTTTCCTGGTATATATTATCATGTATCTCTCCTCCGCTCCAGTGAGTACATGTTCAAGACGTGAAGGCGTTCCCAGTAATTTAGGTCGTTTACGGCTCACATTGAACCAGTAAAGCACCTAAATTACTGGGAACGCCTTCAAGTCTTGAACTTGTACTCACTGGAGCGGAGGAGAGAGAGATGCATGATAATATATACCTGGAAAGTACTCGAGGGCCTGGTCCTAAATCTGCACTCTGCCATAACATACTGGAGTGAGAGATATGGGAGGAAGTGTAAAATAAACACAGTGAGGAGCAGGGGTGCGGTGGGGACAATAAGGGAACACTGTATCAACATTCGGGGTCCCAGACTATTCAACATCTTACCAGAAGATATCAGAAACACTAGAACAATTGTAGAAGCCTTCAAGAGGAAACTGGACAAGTCACCAGGTGCCAGATCAACCAGGCTGTGATGGATATGTGGGGCAGCCGGCCCCCAACAGCAACAGCCTGGTTGACCAGGCAAGCACCAGACGAGCCTGGCCCATGACCGGGCTCCGACACAAATAGCCATCTTGTGCTCATGATTGTAAAGCTTCTACAAGACCATTTTGATTGTTTCCGCCTTTATTTTCTGCCTACTTTCTCATTTGCCTCCTTCCTTCTCTTCTGCGTCTTCCCTTTCCTTCTTCTGCCTTCTCCTTTTCATTCTGCCTCCTCCTTTTCCTTATTATGCCTCGTCCTCTCTCCTTTGCTTTCTCTCCCTTCTGCTTCCTCCTCTCTTATTTTTACCTCTTCTCTCCACTTTTGTGTTTCCCTCCCCTCCATCTTGCCTCATCTTTTCCTTCCATGTTCTCTCCAGTTATATGCCTCCTATTCTTCCTTCATCGTTCTCATTTTCCTTCCTATTCCTTCCTTTCCTTCAGCTCCCTTCTCTGCCTTGTTGCGCCCTCTTCCTAGTGACGTTCCTCTTGTCTCCTGCTTTTACCGAGTCACCCTCCCTGCCGCCCTCCTCCTACCCACTCCCTTCTTCTCGCCCTTCTTTTTTCCCTTCCTCCCTCCTATATTTTCACCGTCTCCTCTCCGTCGTTCCTCCTTCCATATTTTTCCTCCTCCACTCTTTTCTTCTCTATCCTTCTCCTCCCATCGGCTCCTTGACGGATGTTGCATCACAACAGGGAAACAGTTTTTTTCCTATTGTGTAACTATTATATAGAATAGGGTGGCGGCACACTACTGATGTATCCATTTATGTTTCAAAAATATATCTTTTTCCCTCTCCCACTTCTTTCCCCACTCTTACCTTCTCAACCCCTCCCCTCTCTTACCTTCTTAACCCCTCCCCACTCTTACCTTCTTAACCCCCCCACTCTTACTTATTTCCTCTTCCTACTCTTACCTTCTCAACCCCTCCCCACTCTTACCTTCTCAACCCCTCCCCACTCTTACCTTCTCAACCCCTCCCCACTCTTACCTTCTCAACCCTGCCCTACTCTTACCTTCTCAACCCCTCCCCACTCTTACCTTCTCAACCCCTCCCCACTCTTACCTTCTCAACCCTCCCCACTCTTACCTTCTCAACCCTCCCCATCTTACCTTCTCAACCCTCCCCACTCTTACCTTTTTAACCCCCACTCTTACCTTTTAACCCCCACTCTTACTTTCTTCCTCTTCCTACTCTTACCTTCTCACTCTTCCTACTCTTACCTTCTCAACCCCTCCCTACTCTTACCTTCTCAACCCCTCCCCACTCTTACCTTCTCAACCCCTCCCCACTCTTACCTTTTTAACCCCCCACTCTTACTTTCTTCCTCTTCCTACTCTTACCTTCTCAACCCCGCCCCACTCTTACTTTCTTCCTCTTCCTACTCTTACCTTCTCAACCCTCCCTACTATTACCTTCTCACTCTTCCTACTCTTACCTTCTCAACCCCTCCCTACTCTTACCTTCTCAACCCTCCCCACTCTTACCTTCTCAACCCCTCCCTCTCTTACCTTTTAACCCCCACTCTTACTTTCTTCCTCTTCCTACTCTTACCTTCTCAACCCCGCCCCACTCTTACTTTCTTCCTCTTCCTACTCTTACCTTCTCAACCCCTCCCTACTCTTACCTTCTCACTCTTCCTACTCTTACCTTCTCAACCCCTCCCTACTCTTACCTTCTCAACCCCTCCCCACTCTTACCTTCTCAACCCTCCCCACTCTTACCTTCTTAACCCCCACTCTTACTTTCTTCCTCTTCCTACTCTTACCTTCTCAACCCCGCCCCACTCTTACCTTCTCAACCCCTCCCCACTCTTACCTTCTCAACCCCTCCCCACTCTTACCTTCTCAACCCTGCCCTACTCTTACCTTCTCAACCCACCCCACTCTTACCTTCTCAACCCCGCCCCACTCTTACCTTCTCAACCACTCCCCACTCTTACCTTCTCAACCCTCCCCACTCTTACCTTCTCAACCCCTCCCCACTCTTACCTTCTCAACCCCCCCCCACTCTTACCTTCTCAACCCTCCCCACTCTTACCTTTAACCCCCACTCTTACTTTCTTCCTCTTCCTACTCTTACCTTCTCACTATTCCTACTCTTACCTTCTCAACCCCTCCCTACTCTTACCTTCTCAACCCCTCCCTACTCTTACCTTCTCAACCCCTCCCTACTCTTACCTTCTCAACCCCTTCCCACTCTTACCTTCTCAACCCTTCCCCACTCTTACCTTCTTAACCCCTCCCCACTCTTACCTTCTCAACCCCCCCCACTCTTACCTTCTCAACCCCTCCCTGCTCTTGCCTTCTCAACCCCTCCCCACTCTTACCTTCTCAACCCCTCCCTGCTCTTGCCTTCTCAACTCCTCCCTACTCTTACCTTCTCAACCCCTCCCCACTCTTACCTTCTCAACCCCGCCCCACTCTTACCTTCTCAACCCCGCCCCACTCTTACCTTCTCAACCCCGCCCCACTCTTACCTTCTCAACCCCGCCCTACTCTTACCTCTTACCTTCTCAACCCTCCCCCTCTTACCTTCTCAACCCCCCATCTTACCTTCTCACCCTCCCACTCTTACCTTCTCAACCCGCCCACTCTTACCTTCTAACCCCCCACTCTTACCTTCTCAACCCCCCCCTCTTACTTCTCAACCTGCCCCACTCTTACCTTCCAACCCTGCCACTCTATCCTCCCCCCCCCTCTTACCTTCTCAACCCCGCCCCACTCTTACCTTCTCAACCCCCCACTCTTACCTTCTCAACCCGCCCCACTCTTACCTTCTCAACCCCCCCTCTTACCTTCTACCCGCCCATCTTACCTTCCAACCCCCCACTCTTACCTTCTCAACCCGCCCCACTCTTACCTTCTCAACCCGCCCTACTTCCTTCTCAACCGCCCCACTTACCTTCTCAACCCCGCCCCTCTTACCTTCTAACCCCCCACTTTACCTTCTCAACCCGCCCCACTCTTACCTTCTCAACCCCTCCTCTTACCTTCTCAACCCTCCCTACTCTTACCTCCAACCTCCCCCCTCTTACCTTCTCAACCGCCCCTCTTACCTTCTCAACCCGCCCCACTCTTGCTTCTCAACCCTCCCTTTTACCTTCTCAACCCTCCCACTCTTACCTTCTAACCCGCCTCTCTTGCCTTCTCAACCTCCCCTCTTACCTTCTCAACCCTCCATTTCCTACCTTCTCACCCCGCCCACCTTCTTACCCTTCTCACCTCCCACTTTCCACCCCGCCCTCTCTTACCTCTCAACCCCCCACTCTTACCTTCTCAACCCCCCACTTTACCTTCTCAACCCGCCCTACTCTTACCTTCTCAACCCCCTCTTACCTTCTCAACCCTCCCCACTCTTCCTTCTCAACCTCCCTCTTGCCTTTCACGCCGCCCCCTTTTCCTTCTCACCCCCCCACTCTTCCTTCTCAACCCCCCACTCTTCCTTCTCAACCCCGCCCCTCTTACCTTCAACCTCCCCACTCTACCTTCTCAACCCTCCCACTCTTACCTTCTCAACCCGCCCTCTTACCTTCTCAACCGCCCACTCTTACCTTCTCAACCCCCACTTTACCTTCTCAACCCCCCCACTCTTACCTTCTAACCCGCCCACTTACCTTCTCAACCGCCCCACTCTTACCTTCTCAACCCCGCCCACTCTTACCTTCTCAACCCCGCCCCACTCTTACCTTCTCAACCCCGCCCCACTCTTACCTTCTCAACCCTCCCACTCTTACCTTCTCAACCCCCCCCACTCTTACCTTCTCAACCCTCCCACTCTTACCTTCTCAACCCCGCCCCTCTTCCCTTTTCTCAACCCCCCCTACCTTGCTACTTTCTCAACCCGCCCACTTTACCTTCTCAACCCCCCCACTCTTGCCTTCTCAACCCTGCCCCACTCTTACCTTCTCAACCGCCCCTCTCTTACCTTCTCAACCCTGCCCCACTCTTCCCTTTTCCTCAACCCGCCCTATCTTACCTTCTCAACCCGCCCCACTTTCCCTTTTCTCACCCTTCCCACTCTCCTTTCTCACCCTCCCTACTCTTACCTTCTCACCCCCTCCTCTCTTACCTTCTCAACTCCTCCTCCTCTTGCCTTCTCAACCCCTCCCACTCTTACCTTCTCAACCCTCCCACTCTTACCTTCTCAACCCCTGCCCTCTCTTACCTTCTCAACCCGCCCCACTCTTACCTTCTCAACCCTGCCCCACTCTTACCTTCTCAACCCTGCCCCACTCTTACCTTCTCAACCCGCCCCTCTTACCTTCTCAACCCTGCCCCACTCTTACCTTCTCAACCCCACCCTACTCTTACCTTTCAACCCTCCCACTCTTACCTTCTCAACCCTGCCCCACTCTTACCTTCTCAACCCTGCCCCTCTACCTTCTCAACCCCGCCCCACTCTTACCTTCTCAACCCCACCCTACTCTTACCTTCTCAACCCCTTCCCCCTCAGGACCTGTGTAGGTAAGTTAATAGCTGCTACGGGCCCTTTTCAGCGCCCAGGTGAATGAGGATTGGGGCGGTTCTTTGATGTTCGTCTCTGGGTTGTCTTGACAAGTCAGGATCTTTGCCAGGAGAACCGTGAAGAACAGATTTTATCCAAAGGATTATACAAATAGAAGCGTTGATCGTACCACGTGTAATACCCGTGTTGATTTTAATATTGACCTGGTTTGCTTAGTCACTGCATGAGCTTTTTAGCTGTAGGTAATATCGGGGGTTATCGACCCCCGCCGCGTGGCCTGTATGTATGTATGTGTGTGTGTGTGTACACGTGTACTCAACTATATGTGGTTGCAGGGGTCGATTCCCAGCTCCAGGTCCCGCCTCTTCGCTGAGTACTTCATGAGCTTTATTGTATGTGCGTATGTTTTTGAGTGTGCGCGTGCGTGCGCTCTACCGTCACAGTGTGCGTGCTGTGTACACGCACACACAGCCTAAATCATCCTCACCTTTACAAGCTTCCTTGGGATAAAGCAAAATTGCTATATTTAGCTTTTATGGGGTAAAGTTGTTATATTTAGCTTCCTTGAAAATGTAAAGAAAATATTTAGCTTTCATTATTTGTGATAGCTTTGTCTTGCAGAAGTGTATGAAGTGGGAGACTACTTGTAAACACCATCATTATTGTAGATAAATGGTTCAGAGTTCCGACAAGTTGATAAATTAGACACATGTGCAAAGATTGGGTATCTTTACTGAGGAAACGTTTCGCCACACAGTGACTTCACTCATATACATAGAATGGCGAAGATCAGAAGGAGTTGAGGTAATCAGTCAGTCTTTTCAAGATTGATAGACTGATTACATAGACTCCAGGCAGAGGGACGATTACCTCAAACTCCTTCTAATCTTCACCATTCTTCTTTGTATAGGACTGACGAAGCCACTGTGTGACGAAACGCTTCCTCAATAAAGATACCCAAGTGTTGCACTTGTGTGTAATTTATCAACTATCATTTTGCCCCCAGTCACTTCCACGGGGTTAATTAAATGCAAACCTCCAGCTTTCATAATGAGTCATTATTGCAAGATGTACTAGACAATAACCAGTTGTAAGACCAGCAACATATCTTGGCAATATTATCAGACATGACCTATAAATCTCTGATAAATATATCCGTGTTCCACGCGCCCCTTAGAGGGATAATTGATGAATTTACACATTGTGAGGATGGGAGGCGACAGCTACTAAGAGAAAGTAAGCTGCACAGGAAATTGATAATTTACCAACATTTGCCTCTTATATTTTGTATCGCTGATGCGTGGGCACGTTCGCTTCAGTCTGTTAAAGAGGGCTTTGTTTACAAGGGTCGAGTCTTAGCTCCTGGCCCCGCCTCTCGGCTTGTCTCTAGCCAGATTCACTTCCTTCTAACCCTGTCGTACTTATCCTTAAACAGTGTAAGGATCCTACCTCCATTACATTTCGTGACTCCCCTGACGCTGAAGACACAATTCCTGATATCACTATGACTCATCTGTGTCTAGGCTTCCAACTTTGACCCCGTGTACCTGTTTCTCGCCTCTCAAACAATATATCTCATTTTATTCTATCAATTCCTCTGAGCAATTTATATGTTGTTATCACGTCTCCCCTGGATCTTATGACCTCTGATATGAACAGATTCTGTTCCTTTTATCCTCTTATAGCTCATACCTCTTAGTTTTGGAACTAGTCTTGTTTCTTAACATGTATTTAAGAAAAAGCACAATACCGTGACTGGAATAATACACAAGTAACCCGCACATAGGAGTAAGAAACATATAATGACGTTTCGGTCCGACTTGGGCCGAAGGATTAGTATTATGTCTGGTAAATATGAATGACATACCAGATGGGACTGAGTCAGATGTATCCATGTTTGCTGATGATGTAAAAGTAATGAGAATAAAACGCGAAGAGGGCAATGAAAGACTCCAAATGAATCTGAACAAAGTGGAAGATAGGTCAGAGAAGTGGTTGATTGAATTCAACCCCCCAGCAGGTTGGAGAAGGGGCAAGAACACCGGACACAGAGAATAAACTCTGGGGACAGATGCTGCAGACCTCACTCAAAGGCCAAGGGGTGAGCATAGTGCCAAGCGTATTGCCGGAGGCACACATTAACTAAATAACCGCCGCAGCCAGTGCTCATTTGGCAAATTTATGACTAGCTTTCAGGAAACTCAGTGAACTGTCATTCATGGCAACTTATACAACATATGTCAGGCCCATTTTGGAGTACAGCATCAGCATGGAATCCACACCTAAAAATACATTACACAAATAACCCGTACATAGGAGAAAGAAACTTATGACGACGTTTAGGCAGGTCCTTATCAAATTCACCACTACCTAAGAATTTACTCCCGTACTCACGACACCAATCAAACCCAGCCCCTCCCACTGATATATTTGTCCAATCTCTTTTTAAAGCCACCCAAGGTCCTAGCCTCTATCACCCTACTCGGAAGATTGTTCCACGCATCTACAACTCTGTTCGAAAACCAGTACTTGCCTATGTCCTTTCTAAACCTAAATTTATCCAATTTAAATCCGTTATTTCTGGTTCTTACTTGGTTCGATATCCTCAGTATTTTATTAATATCTCCTTTGTTTATGCCCATCATCCACTTGTACACCTCGATGATATCTCCCCTCATTCTACGTCTCTCCAGAGAGTGGAAAAATAAACACATAAGCAGTATAATGTGATCCTTTATTGACAACGTTTCGCCCACGCAGTGGGCTTTATCGAGTCACAGACAGATCTACCTGGAAAATGAGCAACATGGAGATATATATAGGGTACAGTCAGGTGGAGAATGCTGGGTCAGGTGGAGAAAGCTGCATGTGAGTCTTAAAAAGTAGTGTGATAGTTAAAAACATAGTGTGACTTAAAGGACCTGCAGTGTACCATTCTTGAGTTCTAGGTGGGATAGCGTTGAAGAAGTTTCTTGGCAATAGGTTCAGCTATGTTGTAGAAGCCGTTGTTCTGGTTGAAGTTGTTGGATATACAGATGAGTGATGATTCTAGGATTCTTCGGTATTGCGTGTTGTCTTCTGGCGATGAGTCTTGCGTTTCTGTAGTTGATTAAATGGTTGTGTAAATTTCGGTGTTGAACACAGGCATTTCTTGAGTCGTCAGATCTGCCTGCGTACTGGTGTTCTGAAATGCGTGTTTGTAGGTCTCTGGATGTTCCGCCAACGTATAATTTGCTGCAGCCATTACAAGGGATTGTGTATACCCCTGCCGTGGATTGAAGCTTTTCCTGTCTGTTACTGGTAATGTCCTTAATGGTGGTGGATGTGGAGGTGGATACTCGGAATGAGGTCTTAGAAAAAATGTTGGAAACTTGTTTGGAAATGGAGTTGGTGGGAAGGATTATGTATCTCTTCTCAGCAGTGTCTTCTCTGGGTGTGTTGAAGATGTTTAATGCCCGTCGTCTGCAGTCTCTAATGAAGTGACGAGGATAGTGAAGTTTGGAAAAAACTTGTTCAATGAGGGAGCATTCTTCTTCAAGGAACTCACTGCTGCAGATTCTGAGTGCGCGCAGGAAAAAGCCTATAATTACACCACGTTTAATTTTGGTGTCGTGGTGAGAGTAGAAGTGGAGAAGATCGTGTTGATTGGTAGGTTTTCGATAGACTTTAAAACGAAGTATATCCAACAACTTCAACCAGAACAACGGCTTCTACAACATAGCTGAACCTATTGCCAAGAAACTTCTTCAACGCTATCCCACCTAGAACTCAAGAATGGTACACTACAGGTCCTTTAAGTCACACTATGTTTTTAACTATCACACTACTTTTTAAGACTCACATGCAGCTTTCTCCACCTGACCCAGCATTCTCCACCTGACTGTACCCTATATATATGTATCTCCATGTTGCTCATTTTCCAGGTAGATCTGTCTGTGACTCGATAAAGCCCACTGCGTGGGCGAAACGTTGTCAATAAAGGATCACATTATACTGCTTATGTGTTTATTTTTCCATTGTGTCGGTATTTTATACCATTTATTTCTCTCCAGAGAGTGGAGATTCAACGCTCTAAGTCTATCTTCATACGGGAGATTTCTTATACTGTAAATCATTTTAGTCATTCTTCTTTGTATGTTCTCTAATGAATCTATATCCATCTTGTAGTAAGGAGACCAAAACTGAGCTGCATAATCCAAATGAGGTCTCACTAGTGATGTATAGAGCTGTAAAATAAATTTTGGACTTCTGTTACTTATACTTCTTGAAATAAATCCTAGTAATCTGTTAGCCTTATTGCGCACACTTAGGCACTGTTGTCTTGGTTTTAGATTTCTGCTTACCATGACTCCCAAGTCTTTTTCACATTCTGTATGATCAAGTTCTACTTCACCTAGTTTATAAATTCGAGGGATATTTTCATTACCAAGGACTAGTACCTTACACTTGTCCACATTGAACTTCATCTGCCACTTTTCAGACCAAGACATTAATTTGTCCAAGTTATTTTACAGCTCTATACATCACTAGTGAGACCTCATTTGGATTATGCAGCTCAGTTTTGGTCTCCTTACTACAGGATGGATATAGATTCATTGGAGAACATACAAAGAAGAATGACTAAAATGATTTACAGTATAAGAAATCTCCCGTATGAAGATAGACTTAGAGCGTTGAATCTCCACTCTCTGGAGAGACGTAGAATGAGGGGAGATATCATCGAGGTGTACAAGTGGATGATGGGCATAAACAAAGGAGATATTAATAAAATACTGAGGATATCGAACCAAGTAAGAACCAGAAATAACGGATTTAAATTGGATAAATTTAGATTTAGAAAGGACATAGGCAAGTACTGGTTTTCGAACAGAGTTGTAGATGCGTGGAACAATCTTCCGAGTAGGGTGATAGAGGCTAGGACCTTGGGTGGCTTTAAAAAGAGATTGGACAAATATATGAGTGGGAGGGGCTGGGTTTGATTTGTGTCGTGAGTACGGGAATAAATTCTTAGGTAGTGGTGGTTTTGATAAGGACCTGCCTTGTATGGGCCAGTAGGCCTTCTGCAGTGTTCCTCCATTCTTATGTTCTTATGTAAATCCTCCTGGAGTTCACTGGTATCCTCCTCAGAATGAATCATACGGCCTATTTTTGTATCATCAGCAAATTTACTCATGTCACTTGTAATTCCTTCATCAAGGTCATTTATGTAAATTATGAACAACAATGGGCCTAAAACTGATCCTTGTGGAACGCCACTAGTGACTAATCCCCATTCAGATTTGACCCCATTAATGGAAACTCTCTGCTTTCTATTGGTAAGCCATGCCTCTATCCATACTAGAACTTTACCTCCTATACCATGAGCTGCCACCTTTCTTAAGAGTCTCTTGTGAGGTACTCTATCGAAGGCCTTACTGAAATCCAAGTAAACTATATCGTATTCTTTATCACTGTCTACTGCCTCAAATGTTTTATTGAAGAACGTCAGTAAATTTGTCAGACAGGAACGACCTCTCGTGAACCCATGCTGAGATTCATTAATCAAATTATGTTCTTCAAGGTGACTTCTAATAATATCAGCTATAATTGATTCTAATAATTTGCCTACTATAGATGTGAGGCTTATTGGACGGTAATTTGATGGAATGGACTTATCCCCTGATTTGAATATAGGAACTACATTAGCTATCTTCCACATCTCTGGCACAACACCAGTTAGGATGGACGTATTAAACACATTCGTTAATGGCTGGCTAAGTTCCATCTTGCATTCTTTAAGTACCCTGAAAAACAACTCGTCGGGTCCCGGGGACTTGTTTTGCTTCAGTTTATCTATCTGATAACCATGTCCCTCGTGACAGTAATATTAGTTAATTTGAATTCTTCAGGAACTGAATAATTGTAAATTTCTGGAATCTCATTTACGTCTTCTTGTGTAAAGACTGACAAAAAATATTCATTAAATAGAGAACACATTTCCAGTTCGTTATCCGTCAGCTGTCCATTCACAATTTTCAGAGGTCCTACCTTTTCCCCCACCTTCGTCCTATACACTTCAAAGAACACTTTTTGATTAGTCTTTGATTCATTTGCAACCTTAATCTCATAGTCACGTTTAGCCTTTCTAATCCCCTTTTTTACTTCTCTTTTAAACTGGACATATTGGTCAATAAGATTAACATCTCCTCTTTTGATGCGCCTATAAATTCCTCTTTTCTCCCATAATAAATATTTTAGCCTCCTTCCTAAGTGTTCCACCATGTGTGTGTGTGTGTGTGTGTTTTGCAAATGTTATGATGTCTATTACCAACGTCATCTATCAGAGAATATTAGAACGTCAACCTAGTGATATCATTTAATCATTTAGGTTGTTGCTGGTTTGTAACAGATTTACTGGTACGTGTCCTTCAACTCAGGATGACCATTTATATCAGACGAGCGCTCTTATTAGGAAGGGCTTTAATAAGTACATAAATGAAAGAACAAATACTGGCTATAAACAAGTTTAAGACCTTTAATGAGCCAAAAAAAAAATGATATCTGGGGTTAACAATATTTACATTCAAAATTAATGGTGTTGGAATTATTAGTTTCCTACACACCAGTAGGTGAATAGCATCTGTGATGGTTAATTAGTAGTTAGACTGTTGGGTTTAGTCCTGACTCTTTCTCTTCTACTTCAGCTCTTCTTCTCACCGGCTATTCTTCTTCTGTCCCCACTTCCCCCTCGCCCCTAGTGGGTCCTTACCTGAGAGTCTGAACTGAACTGATGGTTAATTGTGTATATTTAATATGTCTGTACGCCATCTTAAACTGTTCTCTTAAACACATTATTTATATTTTATACAACATTGTACTTGCAGTAAAAAACTATATCAATTGGTACGTTACTGTACTAAATCACACTCTGAAAGTACTACTGTGCGGCAGACTCAGCATAGAAAGTGGATGTAAAAAAAACTAAAAAAAAAAACTAAATAAACTGACTTTGACAGAGAGGCAATAAATACACTTTGAATAATGCAGCAAGCAGTTTACTAAACAACAATATTTACAAAGCAGCCATAAGCAGCACTGCATCAGGCTAGGAAGAGAGACACAAAAACGACTTAACTAGGGATAATCGACATGTCCTCCATACAAGGTGAAAATAACTTCCAAATTTCAGACCCCGGCTACGACAGTGCGTAGATGCGTCAGAATAAGTTAGATCAAGAATTAGACTCGGGACCTGAATTATATTGAGTGTCTCATGACACACAGCCACTAAGTGACAAAAAATAACTAAGAATGAATATGTCTCTGGGAACATAGTTCCACATTGGACAAGAAGTACGACTCGGTCACCAATGAGATCATTACCACAAAACTGACTGTACATGACAAGAGCAGAGAACAGAGTTCTCGCGGACAGAGGAAAGAGACTGGTCTTTCCACGGTAATGTCCAGCCAGAGAGAGCCAACGAAGCAACAACTGTAGTCATGAAGTGAGGTTCTTTTCCAGCTTGCAACACATCCCAGAACAAGCGTGCATGGGACTGCCAATCATAACTCTCAAATCTGCCAGCACGGAATGTGTAGTGTGTCAATGTAGCTAAATATACAAGGCAAATAATACTATAAAACATGATATTTTCGTTTTTAGCAGCAAACAAAAATAACATTAGTTATATAAAATTAGATAAAATATATTCTTAAAATATATATGAGAGGTTTGTCTATATTTTCTGAAGATGCAACAATAATTGTGTGTGTATAGCAACCTAATTGTACTCCTACCTGGAGGGTATTCGGGGATCAACGCCCCCGCAACCCGGTCCACGACCAGGCCTCCCGGTGGATCAGAGCCTGATCAACCAGGCTGTTACTGCTGGTCGCACGTAATCCAACGTACGAACCACAGCCCGGCTGATCTCGCACCGATTTTAAGTATCTGTCCAGCTCCCTCTTGAAGGCAACCAGGGGCCTATTGGTAATTCTCCTTATGCATGGTGGGAGGCTGTTGAACAGTCTTGGGCCCCGGACACTTATGGTGTTTTCTCTTAGTGTATCAATGGCGCCCCTACTTTTTATTGGGGGTGTAGATTATGATATATCTCGCCTGCGTTCCAGCGAGTACAAGTAAAGTGCTGCCATCTCTGTTTTTTGAAGGAGATGTTAATGTACAGCAGTATTCCAGCCTAGAGAGAACAAGTGATTTGAAAAGGATCATCATTGGCTTGGCATCTCTTGTTTTGGATGTTCTTATTATCCATCCTATCATTTTTTTTTTTTTTGCAGTTGTGATCATGACACTGTTGTGATCGTTGAAAGTGAGATCCTCCATCATTACCACTCCCAGGTCCCTGACATTATTTTTTCGCTCTAATGTATGATCAGAGTTTGTAGTATACTCAGTTCTGATTATTATCTCCTCCAGGTTTCCATAACGGAGTAGTTGGAATTTGTCTTTTGTCTTCACTGGTTGCCATTAAATTCACTCTCTCCCTGCTCCCTGAGTTTTATCATACCTCTTCTTAAAACTATGTATGGATCCTTCCTCAACTACATCACTCTCCAAACTATTCCACTTCCTGACAACTCTATGACTAAAGAAATACTTCCTAACATCCCTGTGACTCATCTGAATCTTCAACTTCCAGTGCTGACCTCTTGTTGTTGTGTCTCATCTCTGGAACGTCCTGTCTCTGTCCACCTCGTCAATTCCTCTCAGTATTTTATATGTCGTTATTATGTTCATCCCTATACCTCCTGTCCTCCAGTATTGTCAGGTCGATTTCCCTTAACTTCTCCTCGTAGGATATACCCCTTAGCTTCGGGACTAGTCTTGTTGCAAACCTTTGCACTTTCTCTAATTTCTTGATGCGCTTGATCAGGTGTTCCAAACTGGTGCTGCATATTCCAATGTGGGCCTGACCTACACGGACGTGACGTGTGTGTGTGTGTGTGTACACAAGTACTCCCTATTTGTATTTGCTCCTGGCCCTGAATCTCCAATTAGCCAATAAAGGGTTCACACTCCTGATTCTACCACTTCGTTTTTTCAGGTCATTAAACTTCCTCTCCATCATGAGGCTGAAAAAAATACTTTGACATTTCATTTGGGCTTTTAACTTCCAAATATATTCCTTAAGTATCCGTTTCCCGGTCCTTCAGTACTCTTAATGTCATCAAGGTTAGATCCTTCTGTGGATGTAACTGTATGTTAAGTTTGACGTTTATGAGGCTTAACTTATCTAATTCCTCTGCATTCCATATGAGAAGGAAGAAAAAGTGAGAAATTATAAAAATGTATCACCATCTCGAGATATATTGGACTAGAAATAGTGGCTGACATATCCACGTCATAGATAGTAATTCCCTCTTCCCCTACAAAATAAACTTTTAAGTGGACAAATAGATAATACTAAACTACTGGTTATGTCATTAACTTACATAGTAGGGTTATGGAGAGGATAATCAGAAGTGGTGCAGCAGCTGGAAAGGAGCAGGTTCACAAATAACAACATGGCTTTAGAGATGGTAAATCTGGTCTCACAAACCTGCTTGAGTTATACCACAGGATAACAAAAGTGAGGTAAGAGAGAGAGAGATGGATAGATGGATGGCATGGTCTTGGACTATAATTTTTTTTATTAACTTTTGAAAGGATGCACGGTCTTAAACCAAGCAACAACAAAGTGAAATGCGGTGTTTGCAGATTTCACAGAGACTTGTGTTTACCCGTAGACAGTTCTGGAGGGCACTTTATCTGTGGCCCAGTCCCAGACCAGGTCTATCAGCAGATAGTATGATCAATCATCCTATTGGTGTTGGCCACACAGCTGATCCTGAACTGATTTGAGGAATTTATAAAGTTCTCTTTTGAAGACAGCTGGGGTCTGTGTGAAGGGAGGGTGTGGAAAAATCTTGATCCCTTTACACTTGCTGGCTCATTCTTAGTTTACTCTAGCAGCCCAGCTCTTCATTGGGATTGTTTTATACCGTCTGCTGAGCCTCTTGCTTTTTTGTATGGAGAGATTTCAGTGTACTAATTTTTACGCTGTAAATTATGATGCATCTTGCCCACATTCCAAGAAAAACAGTTTGAAGGACCTCAGTCTTATCCAATAATTTAAGTCCTTGGTTGACTTAATTCGGTCAGTGAAAGTTCACTGTGCATTTACTAGATCTGTGGTTTAGTCTTATAAAGCTATTAGTGTACAGCAATATGTATTGCTGTCTCTAGAGAAATAGTTACTTTGGTTTGACATCTTTGTTTTGAAGGTTCTAGTTATCCAGCTTATAATTTGCTTTGTTGTAACATTAACACTGCTGTGATCCATTAATTTATGATTTTTTTTAACACACTGGCCGTCTCCCACCGAGGCAGGGTGACCCGAAAAAGATTTTTTTTCTTTTCACACTTAGTAATTTACACAGGCGAAGGAGTTACTATCCCCTTGCTCCCGGCATTTTAGTCGCCTCTTACGACACGCATGGCTGACAGCGGAAGGATGCGTCTCCACTTCCCCATGGAGTAATGTAAGATATTATCACCACTAAATCCCTCACATTAATTTTCCTCTTCTGGCCCTGCCTCTCAAACTGGCCGCTACTAGTTTCACACAATACCAGTTTCGTGAGCAACATCATGCCTCTTTGTGAAGCTGAGTATTGATCTTGCCTCAACCACTTGGCCGTAGTCAAGATTTTTGCAGTAAAAAATAAAAATCTATCTTTAATCATTATTCATGTATATACACCAGCAAATATAACTTTTCAGCAGTTTGAAAATCGGATATTGAAAATTGAATACTTGTGGTAAGTATTTGAACCCTGGTCCCAAACATTCCTTTGCTTGGTGATTTCAGTTCATGACACCTAAAATGGATGAACCTTGCAAATACTCTTAACAGTAGAGAAGGTTCTAGGTAGCAGTTTAGTTGGGCAGTCACTTATAAATGAAGTGTTAGGCGTGTGTGACAAGACTGCCTTAAGTCAGCAAATAGTTGATCCGACCACATTATAAAACACCAGTGATCTTATTTTCATAAATAATGAGGATCTGGTAGGAAACATAAGGGTATCAAAGAGAACAAACTGGGATCACAGCCTGACTTTCATGCACAAACACTCATGAGGGAGTTTCAGCAAATTCAGTTTCAACGTTAAATACAATAATTGTGACCAAATAAATAATGAGCTTACTAAAATAAGCTGGAAAGATGTAATAATATGGACTTAAGGTGCCTGGAGGATGTTTTTAATGGCGTTGAAAGCATCCTTCAGACATATACCATTGAAAAAACAATCAATGAATATGCAAGAGAGACTTCCTCTGCAAAGGAAGACGAAGAGTCAAAAAAATCTCAGAGACTTCACACTTTACCAAGAATGAAAATAAACAGTGGTTAGAAAAATGGAAAATATTGAGTCAAGGAGAGACAGTGAGAAAAAAACCGTCAGTGAAATTTAAAGAAACAAAAATTACTTTGTCTCAGATGCAAAGTCAGGTCAAAAAAACACATCTAGTATCAGGTCGCTGCTTAAATTATATTGAGCTTTGATGGAAACAAAGAAATGAGCGAAATACTAAAGTATGACTGTGATCAGTGAGAATTTAATCAGACTAAAGACTGACAATTCGACAGAGTTGTTCGAGAATGAGGCGCAAAGCTTTGCTTTTAATATTCTAAGGACATAGAAGTCTTCTCATAAGGATTAAAAGCACTGAAAAGGTGGCAGTAAAGAAATCTTATAAAAATATAGACCTCCAGCACTGACGTCCAACATCATAACGACCTTTGTAAAAGTTTTAAGAATATTGCTATAAATTTACAGCAGTTGAATAACCCAGGGCAACATGTGTTTAAGAGCAGGTCGCTCCTGCCGTACGCAATTACTGAACCATTATAACATGCTCTTGGATGCACTGGAAGACACACAATGTAGTTGTACTGTACAAAGACTTTGCAATAGCCTTCAACAAGTGCGATCATATTATAACAACACACAAAATGTGCGCAGTAAAGAAGCAGTAAAGTGGGCAGATAGATATTTATTTTTTTAAAAACAGGACCTAAATCCTAACAATCAATATGTTATCAGTGGCTGATACAGTGAAAAGCTCTGAATTGGAGCTATCCTTTTCCTTGGATCAAACATGATTGACTCCCATTCCCCAGACATTGTATGATCCCTACGGGTTTTAGCGTTTCTCCGTGGAAAAAAATCCTCAAGGCGCAGCAATCGCGCAAATTATTTTTCTCTCGTCCTCAGATCGGACATAGACAAAAATCATTGTGCTGCATCATCCTTGCAGACGATACTAGAATCTGTATGAGTGTAGTATCCACTGAGGAGACACCAGAAACGAGATTATTATTTACAAATATATATTTCAGGGCAGCCTGGAGAAAATAGTCAAACTCAGTGCCTTACCTTACTCTGCCACGGATGCAGCATATCTTTGGGCAGACTGCAAACACCAATTTATTGTTTCACAAAACTGGGTACACCAGCAGCTTACGGATAGTATAGTCATATCATCTGGTACATATTAATATGATAACCCAGGAGCAGTGGCGTTGCTAGGGTTGGTGACACCCTGTGCGGCATCTTTGGTGTCACCCTCATGAAATCTTATGGCGGGGGGATGGGGGGAGTAAACTGCAGTTACGTCACTACTGCATGACCAGTGACGTCACTACTGCATGACCAGTGACGTCACTACTGCATGACCAGTGACGTCACTACTGCATGACCAATGACGTCACTACTGCATGACCAGTGACGTTACTACTGCATGACCAGTGACGACACTACTGCATGACCAGTGACGTCACTACTGCATGACCAGTGACGTCACTACTGCATGACCAGTGACGTCACTACTGCATGACCAGTGACGTCACTACTGCATGACCAGTGACGTCACTACTGCATGACCAGTGACGTCACTACTGCATGACCTGTGACGTCACTACTGCATGACCAGTGACGTCACTACTGCATGACCAGTGACGCCACTACTGCATGACCAATGACTAATGTTTATCAATGAGAACGTTTAAGGGCCATAAACCGAACAGGAGAATACTTCTCAACTTTATTAATGATAAAATAAATAATCGTAGTAATATTGAGGAAACATAAAATCAAATACCACTTTGAGTACAGACAACAGATTCTACATTTATTCATCTTCAATAATGCAAAAAAAAATAACTTGAAAAATAAAGAAAAACATTGCAATATCAGAGAAACACTAGTTCCGATTTAACCTTGAGTACAGGTAACATCTCGGTGACCTTGAGTACAGGTAACATCTCGGTGACCTTGAGTACAGGTAACATCTCGGTGAATCTGATCTTACATTTCCTTGCCTTCAATCCTGCAAAATCATCTATCACATCAAAATCAATGATTTTCCCTATATAGGCCTATTTGTACTCTGTAATCATATGATAGGCTATATTGGGCATTAGTGTCACCTTCTTTAGAGGCTCTGTGGTGCCATCCATGAATTCAACCTTCCACTTAGGCAGAGACACAGACTTTACAACATATTTAACAGGACTAAGAATAGTTGATAAGAATTACCTAGCCTTCTATGTGGCTTAGATCTATGTATGTTATTTGTGGGTGTATGTGTGAAGCCAACGGTGTGGCGTCTGGTGACGAGGTAGTGACGATCAGGATCTCTGTGAAGGCGTTTCTTCCAATGACTTGTCATCGATACCACGTCACTGACTGACCTCGTCCCAGTTTATCTGACGAGAGTGGAATCACTGGCATTGACGCCCGTGGCCTGGTGGCAAAAGCTCTCGCTTCAAACGGTGAGGGTCCGAGTTCGATTCCAGGCAAAGGGGGTGGAAACATTGGGCGTGTTTCCTTACACCTGTTGTCCATGTTCACCCATCAGTAATAATGGGTACCTGGGTGTTAGTCGACTGGTGTGGGTCGCATCCTGGGACAAAACTGGCCTAATTTGCCCGAAATGCTCTGCATAAAACCGGCTTTTATTTCTACAAGTACATATACCTTGCATATGTACTTGTAGAAATAAAGATATTATTATTATTATTATTATTATTATTATTATATAAATTGAATCACTGCCGGCGCATGCAGACACAACGGAGGGAAAAGAACTGTTTATAACTGTAATTAAGTCCGAATACGCGTATCTAATGACTCGAATTGATACGAACGGGTTGTCTTTATGAGAGCTTCATTTTTGCGGCCCACCTGGCGTGTCCGCTGGCTGCAGCTAGACCTTCTTAATGCCCGAGACTCAGTTGTATTGCCTCTGCTTGATTTCCCACAGCCATGATTCCCAGATATTCACGCAGTCACACGTTATACTGTCGAGTGAGATGAACTCTCTCAAATCACTATGTTGAAATCAGGCCATATAATTATAATTTCCAGAGTCACAAGTGTGAGACATTGAGCTCAGGTATACCAGGCCTTTGTTTATGCGTCAGCTGTCGCACTGGCTTGTTTTGCATGCGCACTCCCCGGTCTAAGGGTCTCTGACATGGTTACCAACTAGCGTCGATGATAATAATAATAATGTTTATTTCTGCAAGTACATAACAAAGCTTATACAGACTTAGCTGACATCAGTGACATACTATATATAGAAAGCCCCTGGTTATGCAGAGCATTTCCCGCAACTTAGTTTTATTTTGTCCCCAGGATGCGACCTACACCAGTCGGCTAACACCCTGGTACCTACTTACTACTAGATGAACAGTGACAGAAGGTGTCTTAAGGAAACAAGCCCAACGGTGGATATTTAACATCTCCTTACTAATAGAATGTCAGTAATACTAACATTCATTCTTAATAATCAGATTAAACTTAGATCTAACAGTTACAACTATAGTACTAAACATTATATTACAATTAACACCATCGTAAATGCTGTCCTATAATAGGGCGCCGAGGGAAAACAGACGTTATTCTAAAGGGTCGTTGAACCCCTTTCCCTTTCTTCCCCTCCCTCGAAGAACGCACGTTTGTATTACAGATTTTTTTTCCACAGCTGCTTTGAATTTTGAGTTACCGCGGTTTTTTTTTTAATTTGTAAGTGTAATTCTGAATTTCTCATTTGCCCACCTGATGACAGCACTTTCCTCTAAACGTTGTCACAGTAACTGTCCATACGGTGGAAATATGTTGGTTTTTGAACCTTGGTGTAGGCACTCTTCTGGCATGACGGTAATGGAGTGAGTCATAATGAAAGGGTTTCTTCTTTTTCAGGTCACCTTGCCTCTGTGGGAAACTGCTGATGTGTTTATACATATACTTTGATGCAATGTGTGTAGGATTCGAACCTACACACTCTGCATCAAAGTACGTAGTACCCTCTCCACTCGGCCAGATCCCAGTAATAATAATAATAATAATACTAATAATAATAATAATAGTAATAATAATGCAGCCTGGCCGAGTGGAGAAGGTTCCACGTACTTAGATGCAGTGTGTGTAGATACGAATCCTGCTGTGGACTGAGAGATAATGTTTGTAAATAATTTCACCTCTCTTTCTCTCTCCTCTCTCTCTCTCTCTCTCTCTCTCTCTCTCTCTCTCTCTCTCATTATATATATATATATATATATATATATATATATATATATATATATATATATATATATATATATATATAATGTGTCGTGCCGAATAGGTAAAATTGGTCAATTAACAAGAACTTATTTAAAATTAAGTCCTTTTTAGAATTTTCTCTTATACGTTTAAAGATATATTTTTTTCTTTTGTTAATATAAAATTAATAATTTTGTACCAAAATAACCTTAGAAAACTTACCTAACCTTATTATAACAAGAGCAAATTAATTTAGCCTAATCCAACTAAATATATTTTAGATAAGTTTTCAATAATTTAATAATTAACAAACACAATGAAATATATATTTTTTGTTAGGTTCAGAATGATTTTTGCGAAATTATTGCATACACAAATTTTAGCTTGCCTTATTCGGCAAGAAGAGCGTTGCTATTTAAGCCAAAATAGCAAGTTTTACCTGTTCGGCACGATATGTATGTATGTATGTATGTATATATATATATATATATATATATATATATATATATATATATATATATATATATATATATATATATATATATATATATATATATATATATATTTCTCCGTTAATATACAAAATTAGTTTCTGCATGTATTTTGGAAGGTAGAGGAACTAATGATTGATGTATACTTTCCTTGAGGCAGTTCACCCAGTCATTTTTTTTCTCTGTGCGAAAGGTAACCTGGTGTTACTTGCCTCAGGCAGATTCAACTACAATATGATGATTGATGTACCTTAGGGCAGTGTACATCTCCTTTGTGCAAATAAATGTTAGTGATATTGTCACTTTCATCTGACTGTCCACGTCCTGATTGTCCTGATTAGGCGGGACGTGGTTCTTACGATGGCCTGCGTGCAGCCAACGGTAACAGCGTAATTGATTAGGCCTTGATCCACCAGGAGTCCTGATCTGCGCCTTTGCGGTTGAGGTGTTGACCGCGAAAGCATCCTTCAGGTATCAAGTAGCTACAAGGTCAATGACATCCCTCAGGTTGAAGCCTCTGCTGAGATGTCAGCTCTAACTAATTTATTTTTCTACCCACGGTAAAAGTCAGATGAGACTGAGAAGGGGCAGGCCATCCAAGAATGTGCTGAAGAGGCTCATCCATAGTTTAGTTATTTGTTGTTCTTTTTGTCAAGCAAATACATAATATGCCCTAATACTTTTAAGTTTAGTTTAGTTAAAGTTTGTCAGGAAACAGGACAAGTGTTTCCTGATGCTGGTCTTATTCATATGATGATCCGTAGCTGGAGCTTTTGGTCATCTGACCGAGGCCTTCCGCTGGCTTACCCCTCCACCCCTTTTAAAAATACGGTTATAATTATAACCATTAGTATACCTTTATTAATACCTTCAGTTTCTTCACTGCCTTGCTCGCACAGTTTGGCACTTGGTCCGTATAATCACTGCAGAGTCATTTTTCTCTCAGAATATCATCCCTATAAAGTAGCAGTTGCATAATGTTTAGAAACTATCTTTTTGTATTTTCGTGACGGCGATTTTGATCTGCCATCGCTTATTCGAAAAAGATACATTCACAGGTTGGTGACTCTTGTATCTTTGAGCAGTAAGCATCTCCTGCTTTCGTTAAGTAATATGTGTTAATATTAAACTAGTCATGTGTAGAGAAATGAGCCTCGGTGACGAGGTGAAGTAGGTTGTTGAAGAACATTACATATCAAGAGATCAGTCCCACACTCTTGTGGTATTCTGACACTCATGAAGAGACATAAAGTTTGCTTCAACAAAAGCAACCCTTGGAAACTGACCTTGTAGGTAGTCTGTCAGGTGAAAAAATATTTAGTTTTGCCAGGAGGCCACGATGACATAATCAAAGGTACCAGCAGTGTGCAGCGCATACACAGGTGTTGCCAGGAGAAGCACAACACGAGTGTAATGTTGTCTAATACTAAAGGCTTGTGCACCTTTGTGGGTTTTTTTCACATCTTACACAACTTATTCTGAATTTATTCCGTGGCTGTTGCTACACAGTGGAGGGTCCACCGAACTATTGTATATAAAGTTCTTTTAAATCTTTATTAGCGATCACATTGTAGCAAAATATATTTAAAAAAAGACTGCCATTTTTGGAGCTCGTCTCAAAGTTTCACCAGGAATTGACTGTATTTATGTTAGTTTGTATTTCCTGGCCAGCTCCCAGACCTTCATTATAAGGCACTGGACTACACACCTTTACCCTGCGTTTATACGTACAGTTTGTGGAGGCGAGAACGACGATTCTAAGTTCACCTCATCTGACCCCATAACCTTTCCTGTTCAGAAGTTTAAAGAGGAGATAGACTACTTCCCGTTTTACTATTATTTCAGACTATTTTGACACAGGTTTTGCAGCTAGTCATGAAGTTATATTATCTGGATCTGGATCTCTTTAACAAATGGTCTTCAAATACGTCTCTCTTTATTTTACTGCCCTTTGCAAGAGTCTCATCCTGTTGATAGAGGTTGAATTGTGTTTTCAGGATAAGGACACCTATTTTTTTTAAGTTTCCTTCCCACATTGACAAGTTTGTGGAGATTCTTGTTGTGGATACAAAGAATTTTTTGGTACCGCCAGTCCTTTTATTTTACTTAAGCTTTCTCGCGTCTAAGTCTGTGGCGACAAAGTGTGCGTTGTGGGCTGGCTAGTTTTCTTTCTCTCACAACGAGGTTTTGCGAGTTAATTCTTCCTTTCATTCTGTTGGAATGTTCAAACGGTCTGCAAACTACTAAGTCTTCAAGCAGGTCAGTCTTGAATTGATCGAGGGCAAAAATTAAAGCTACTGGTAGAGATTTCAGGTGGATAACTGTATGAGAAACCGAGTGAAATGACCCATAAAGATAACTTGGCGATTTTGGTGCAGTAGAAGGGAGTCTATACCCTTCAGGAAGTTGGTTGGTCAGCACTTTATGAAAACCTGCAAAGCTGGAAGACAATTTCCAGGTAATCAAGATTGACATCAGTGGGTTAGACAGGTATATTTAGTGAAACATTCTATTCTACCTCATCCATGACTCTGCCCGTCCTACTACATCCGTGATTTATAGACAGTATTCTTCAAGTTCTCAGGAGAACTATAAGCTAGCAATATTTCTACGTAACAGACATATCAGGATAAGGTATGTTCTTGAATTTGAGTGCGAGTGAGCTCAGGTACATAGCTACAGATGGTCACCAGGTTAAACCCATTTGTTTTAAAAAGTTATGGCAGCTCAACAACAGCATTGGTGATTCCTCTTTGAAATACAGGATGCTAACGTCTGATAATTTTTACTCTTCATGGCTAGGCAAGTGTTATTAAATGGTGTTAATAAGTAGCTGGTACAGTATTCATTGATTCAGTTAGACACATGTGCAACATCTGGATATCTTTATTGTGGGAACGTTTCGCCACACAGTGGCTTCATCAGTCCAGTACAAAGAAGAATAGTGAAGATCAGAAGGAGTTTGAGGTAATCAGTCCCTCAGCTTCAAACTACTCCTGATCTTCACCATTCTTCTTTGTATTGGACTGATGAAGTCACTGTGTGGCGAAACGATTCCACAATAAAGATTCCCAGATGTTGCTCATGTGTCTTAATTTATCAGCTTGTCGGTTCTCTGAATCATTTATCTTCGATACTCATTGTTTATCCTTGTCGTCTTGTAAAGAAAATAAATCTACATGAGGATTCAGGGCAGAACTTTTTTTAAACACCTTCCCTTCATATCTAAGAGCAATTACCAACAATCCCAAAGCTGTTTTCAAGAAGAAACTTGACAAATTCCTTAGGTTCCAGGTCAGCTGGGTTGTGGTCTTGGACAAGGCTGCGTGAGCGGTGAACCCCGGACTCGACTTGCGGTGAATTACAGGCAACAGGTGGGAGTGTGAACCAGCTGTGAATGCTTCTTGGCCTGGTCGCAGATTCAAGTCTCTGAATGGCTGGTCTTGCTCATTCAGTTCTAATACACTGCAACAGGAATCCTCTTGATTGCACTCTCTTGCTATAGTTATTAAAGTTGATATCGCAGAGGCACACTGACTGTGTGCTTTGTCCCAGCCACTGCCAGGATGTGTCCTGAGTTCTGTATGTCGCTGTTAGCCTTGGCTGGATAGTCCCTGGTAAGTTACTGTAGCAGGTGGCTGGATAGTCCCTGGTAAGTTACTGTAGCAGGTGGCTGGATAGTTCATGTATCAGTGAGGCAGGATAGTTCATTTATTAGTGAGGCAAAATGACGTCCTGTAAATCTCTCTCTCTCTCTCTCTCTCTCTCTCTCTCTCTCTCTCTCTCTCTCTCTCTCTCTCTCTCTGTCTCTCTCTCTGTCTCTCTCTCTCTCTCTCTCTCTCTCTCTCTCTCTCTCTCTCTCTCTCTCTCTCTCTCTCTCTCTCTCTCTCTCTCTCTCTCTCGTCTCTCTCTCTCTCTCTCTCTCTCTCTCTCTCTCTCTCTCTCTCTCTCTCTCTCTCTCTCTCTGTCTCTCTCTGTCTCTCTCTCTGTCTCTGTCTCTCTGTCTCTGTCTCTCTCTCTCTCTCTCTCTCTCTCTGTCTCTCTCTCTCTCTGTCTCTGTCTCTGTCTCTCTGTCTCTGTCTCTGTCTCTGTCTGTCTCTCTCTCTTCTCTCTCTCTCTCTCTCTCTCTCTTTCCTCCTCCTCCTCCCTCTTACTCCTTCTTCCTTCTCGCTCCCCTTTTTTCCTCTCCTCCCTTTTCCTCCTCCACTAGAGGTCTTCAATTATATTACAAACAATGGAAAAAAAAAATTTCCCATCCATTTTGTTTCAAGTTTTACTCATGGTATGTGAGAAACATATATAAGATGTAAGAGAGGGACTTGTTGCCTAGGTCAGTGGTCGACTTGTTAATAATAATAAGTATTACAAACAAAGAAAACAAACAACTTTATATCTTTCTACAGGTTACAAAATGTTGT
>WNWK01010818.1:0-12500 GCA_009830355.1 Cherax destructor | reverse complement strand
CCTCTCTCTCTCTCTCTCTCTCTCTCTCTCTCTCTCTCTCTGTCTGTCTGTCTGTCTGTCTGTCTGTCTGTCTCTCTCTCTCTCTCTCTCTCTCTCTCTCTCTCTCTCTCTCTCTCTCTCTCTCTCTCTCTTTACACAGGGTTGTACAAGGTTAGGTTAAGGGTTCCTATATTTACATGCTAAGAGCTGTTACCTACATCAGCTCATTTTAAAGTCATTTTATTGTCGTGAAACATACAAATAGGGACTAGGATGAAGTTGGAGCCATCTGTGGGGCAGTGATTTTATTTGGTGAACTAACTTTATTTCGTTGATTTCATTATGCTGTACGAACGTGTTCCAGACTCGAGTCATCTTGGGAATAATTGATGAAGTGATTTTCTCTCTCCCCTTCTCTTTTTCCTGTCCAGAGTTCCTCTCTCTAGCAAGAGCTTCAGCAGTGGCTCACACAATAGATTTCCTCATCAGATAACCGCGATAATCGAAGCATGTGTGTGTTGTTTTCCCCAGTACGCTCTTTCACGCACACCTCCTCACTCAATAGCAAGACAACGTCAACTGCCCCAAGAATAATGATCGACTGCATAATAAAAACTTCACAGAATATAAGATACCATACTAGTGATTATATTGGTGAAGGCAGCATTGCTGTAAACTGACAATTACTTTTAAGGCTGGTGACACTGCAGAGGAGGACGGGCACACAACTTTCACTACCCGCATTGGTTCGAACGCCAAAATTACCGGGAACGCCTAACTCCCTAAACGTGTTCTTGGAGTGCTGGTTGGAAATATTAAATAAGTATTTACACTTGAAAAATATTGAAAGAACTTGTGCCAAATCTGCACACTGGATAATATGATTGCCTAACTTGGACAGGCACAATAACTGTTCAGAATAATCGCAAATGAGAAGCGGGAGTTCAATACAGAGGACAATAGTGCCTACGTCGTGGGATTGCGATTCGCAAATACTAACAACTTGACTGTCCATCACCCAGGCCGCGGGAGGCGGTTAGCACCCGAGTCATCACCAGATATAATGTTGATGCTCTAATTAAATAAGGCCGAAGACAAACTGGGAAGAATACTGAAATGAAGAATTAAAATTATGCAATAACTGGACGCATGTCGGTCGCTGTCCGATCCAAGATCTCCGTAATCTACCTGGAGTCTACCTGGAGGGCATTCCGGGGATCAAATTCCCCGCGGCCCGTCCACGACCAGTCCTCCCGGTGGATCAGGGCCTGATAAACCAAGCTGTTACTGCAGGCGGCACGCAGTCCAACGTACGAACCACAGCCCGGCTGATCCGGCACCGACTTTAGGTATCTGTCCAGCTCCCTCTTGAAGACAGCCAGGGGTCTACTGGTAATGCCCCTTATGGCTGGTGGGAGGCTGTTGAACAGTCTTGGGCCCCGGACACTTATTGCGTTTTCTCTTAGTACTCACCTAATTATACTCACCTAATTGTGGTTGCAGGGGTCGAGACTCAGCTCCTGGTCCCTCCTCTTCTCTGTCCGCTACTGGGTCCCTGCTCTCCCTGCTCCATGAGCTTTATCATACCTCGTCTTAAAACTGTGTATGGTTCCTGCCTCCACTATATCTTTCTCTAGACTATTCCACTTCCTGACTACTCTGTGGCTGAAGAAATGCTTCCTAACATCCCTTTGACTCATCTGAGTCTTCAGCTTCCAGTTGTGTCCCCTTGTTTCTGTGTTCCCTCTCTGGAACATCCTGTCACTTTCTACCTTGTCGATTCCCCGCAGTATTTTGTATGTCGTTATCATGTTTCCTCTGACCCTTCTTTCCTCCAGTGTTGTTAGTCCTATTTCCCTCAACCTTTCTTCATAGGACAGACCCCTGAGTTGTGGAACTAACCTTGTCGCAAACCTTTGCACTTTCTCTAGTTTCTTTACGTGCTTGACCAGGTGTGGGTTCCAGACTGGTGCTGCATATTCTAGTATGGGCCTGACGTACACGGTGTACAGTGTCTTGAACGATTCCTTGTTAAGGTAACGGAACGCTAATCTTAGGTTTGCCAGTCGCCCATATGCTGCCGCAGTTATCTGGTTGATGTGTGCCTCCGGAGACGTGCTTGGCGTTATACTCACCCCAAGGTCTTTCTCCTTTGCCGAGGTTTGTAGCCTTTGTCCGCCTAGCCTGTACTCTGTCAGCGGTCTTCTTTGCCCTTCTCCGATCTTCATGACTTGGCATTTGGTGGGATTGAATTCGAGAAGCCAGTTGCTAGACCAGATGTCAAGCTTGTCCAGGTCTGTTTGAAGTCCTGCTTGGTCCTCCTCCGATGTGATTCTCCTCATTGATTTCAAATCATCTGCGAACAGAGACACTTCTGACTCTATCCCATCCGTCATGTCATTTACATATACCAAGAATAACACTGGTCCTAAGACTGACCCCTGCGGTACGCCGCTCGTCACCGGCGCCCACTGTGATACCTCATCACGCACCATGACCCGTTGTTGCCTCCCTGTGAGGTATTCCCTGATACATTCCAGTGCCCTTCCTGTTATACATGCTTGTTTTTCCAACTTCTTTACTAATCTCATGTGAGGAACTGTGTCGAAGGCCTTCCTGCAGTCCAGGAAAATGCAATCAACCCACCCTTCTCTCTCTTGCCTTACCTCTGTTACTTTATCATAGAACTCTAGGAGGTTTGTTACACAAGATTTTCCTTCCCGGAATCTGTGCTGTCTGGTGTTTATTATCCTGTTCAGCTCGAGGTGCTCCACCATTCTTTTCCTGATGATTTTCTCCAGGACTTTGCACACTATACATGTAAGTGACACCGGTCTATAGTTTAGTGCCTCTTTTCTGTCTCCTTTTTTAAAGATGGGGACTACATTGGCCTTCTTCCATACCTCAGGTAACTGCCCATTTTCAAGGGATGTGTTGAATATTATGGTAAGTGGCACACTCAGTACCTCAGCTCCTTCCCGAAGAACCCACGGGGAGATATTGTCCGGACCCATCGCGTTTGATGTGTCAAGGTCACTGAGTAACTGCTTCACCTCCTCCTCAGTTGTGTGTATGCCCTCTAGCACTTAATACATCCCTTGTTGGTGACGCACCCCATCCTGTCTACCCAGCTGCCTTCCTTCCTCCACTGTGAATACTTCCTTAAACCTCAAGTTAAGTTCCTCACATACCTCTTGATCGTTACTTGTGAGTTCCCCATCTTCTCTCCTCAGCCTTATCACCTGGTCCTTAACTGTTGTCTTCCTTCTGATGTGACTGTACATCAGTTTCGGGTCGGACTTAACTTTCGATGCTATGTCATTTTCGTACTGTTTCTGGGTCTACCTCCGTACCTGTGCATACTCGTTTATAGCTCTTCTACTAATCTCTTTGTTTACTTGGGTTCTTTGCCTTCTGTACCTTTTCCATTCTCTGACACTCTTGAGTCTTTGCCTCCCTGCACCTTTGGGTAAACCAGGGGCTCTTTCTGGCCTTCCCGTTTGATCTTTTTCCTCTGGGTATAAACCGTTCCTCTGCCTCCTTGCACTTTGCCCCTACGTATGTGGGTTATCTGTGTAAACAATTTATATTTTAGTCTTGGGTACATAAAAAATAGTTTTATAATTGTAAAGCGGACACATATGTTATAGGCACATGTAAATACATTATAGGCACATGTAAGTACATTATAGGCACATGTAAGTACATTATAGGCACATGTAAGTACATTATAGCCACATGTAAGTACATTATAGGCACATGTAAGTACATTATTTAGATATATCCTAGGATGACGTAGTGAAGTCAAATACTCTGACTTATTGACCATGACAAGAGACTTTTATCAAATTGATTCATGGAAATCAATTTGATAAATAAAATTGGTATATTAAAACTCACGTAAGTGAGGTGAAGTTTCTTGTGAGTAAAACACATCAGCACTGAAGTTTCAAGGCGAGCAGAAGAGGCATTCTCCACAAAATCCAACCAAATTCGCACCTACACAGTGTGTAACTCCCCCCCCCCTTAAAAAAAAAAAGGTTCCAGCCATTTTCAATGAGCCATAAGCCTTTAAAGATTGATGCCGTTCACAGTTATTTTAAATAGGTAGAGCAGTAAACCAGTAGGGATTATACAGCGCCTGTGGGAGGGGGATGGAAGGTATTCAGACTCAATTCAGGGAACTGGCGCACAGAGTTAGTTTAATATCTTTATTATGCACGCCATACCCATCCTGTGGGCGGTAGTCAAAATATTACAGAGGTACATAATGGGTCCAGGGATTGGACCCCAAAGTTATGATAGCTGAACAAGTTACAAAGGTAATGAACTCCAGGTAGATCTGCTCACAATCATGGCAAGTTACAAAGGTAATGAATCATCTACACTCCTATACATGGTTACAATCATGAAGAAATTACAAAGTAATGAGCCACTGACACGTCCACACCCGGTCACAATTGTAATGAGTTATAAGTATAAATATTAAGTGGGTCATACACCCTCACGAGCGCGCGCGCACACACACACACACACACACACACACACACACACACGTGGTAATGCTTTATTTACAGTGAGCAAAGTCAGGGTATTTTTTCAGAATAGTTTGTAATATACCACTGTGGATAAAATACTTTGCCATTTCTTGAACATTTCTGAGTGGTCTCTAAATTCATTAATTTGATCACACTCCAGTACATAATGACGCAGGGTGTGACAATAGTCCATCTTGCAAAGTTTACATTTAGTTTGGTCTACATCTGGTGGTGGTGATTTAACCTGCCAAAGATTCTTATAATCCAGCCGGAGGCGGGCGGTAGTGACATCCAAGAGTCTGCTTATTTTGTTGGATGCACCATAGAGATGTGGCTCCTCCTGCATGATAGAATGATGATAGATGGACTGACTGGTGTCAATCTCCCTAAGTCTTAAGTCAATAAAGTTCAATTGAAGTTCTTTTCGTATTATTGTTCTCAAACTGCTAACTGACAACCCAAGATTGTAATCTACTCCTTCTTTGAAAGCATACAGCTTAGCCAATTCATCAGTTCTATCATGCATCTGAAGACCAATGTGAGATGGAATCCACAGCATGTGCACTCTGACTCCACTGTCCACAATCTTACCATACCTGTGTCTGGCTTCTGACACAAGCATGCCATAATTTATACTTAATGAGTTGAAAGCATTTATGGATGACAGAGAATCAGTTACAATTAAAGTGTCAACCTTAGATACATGGACGCTTTGAGTGCAATGAGTATGGCAAACAGTTATGTTTGAAGGGTAGAGGCCCAGTTGTTGCGTGCTCCAATTTCTTTATGAGAGCCATCACTCTGTACAACAGCAGCAGTACCAGCTGCACCAGTGGATTGGTGTACGGAACCATCAACGTAAATAAGTTATCAATACAGCTTAAGGCATCCTGTTTGGCTCCAAGGCGAAGCTTTGGTTGTGATTTAAGAAGAATTTTGGGGGGAAATGGAGGAATGGTAGTTTGGAATGGAGCACAGATACAATTCCCTAGGTCAAGAGCCCCTCACCAGCGTCAAGGAACCTTCCTTGAGGGGACCAGTGGGGATCATATAGCCCCGAGGAAGGGGAGGATTAATTCATTATCTTGGATTAAGAGCCCCTCACAAGCATTAAGGCACTCCCTTCAGGCAGCGTTATTCAGTTATATAGTGCAAAATATCACTGTACCATTTCAAGACTAAAACTGGCGCCTACAAACCTGCATAAGGAACACCAACTTGTTTCTATGTAGTATACACCAGTGTTAGTGTTGTCAGTCATGCTATTACTGCATATTATTAATACTATCACTACTTTCCCTTGACGTTATCACCGTTATTCTTGGTGCTATCACCGTTATCCTTGGTGCTGTCACCGTTATCTTTGGTGCTATCATCGTTATTCTTGGTGCTGTCACCGTTATCTTTGGTGCTATCATCGTTATCCTTGGTGCTGTCACCGTTATCTTTGGTGCTATCATCGTTATTCTTGGTGCTATCGCCGTTATCTTTGGTGCTATCACCATTATTCTTGGTGCTATCACCGTTATCCTTCACTGCCTTCTTGCTCTGTCGTCTTAAGAAGCTTCTAGGGTGACTAACACCTTCGCCTCGTAAGCAGTTAGTTTGCTAGTCTGTGACGGTTATCTGGGCCTGCTACCCACTAGCAGCAACAGCCTGGTTGACCAAAAAAAAAAAAGTCTGGCCTCAGAGCTGGGAAGAGCAGAAAACCACAGGCAGGTCATGGGTGCGATTTCCAGCAGATGAGAATTGGGTTACATCCTAGCATTGATGACGTTAAGGTCATGGGTTAGATTTCCAGCAGATGAGAATTGGGTTACATCTTGGGATTGATGACGTTAAGAAGTTTTTTGTACTTCACCTCGAGGCTGTAAGAAGTTGGTGGACCTGAACACTTAATGAAATTACACTTTGAAGAGATGGAGCTCACCCAAGGTAAATTAATTTATCGAAGTTTTTCACTTGTTGGGAAATTATCACGTTGCTAGCATGAACGCGCTGGTTGGCCGAACAGCAGTCAACAAGGAACTCTTGCGTTAGGTTGTTTAGGGTTTGTCAGGAATACAATTGTTTCCTGACACGAGTCATAGTCATGTGATGACCCACAGCTGGAGCATTTGATCATCTTACCGAGGCCTTTCCTTGGCTTATCGGTCCGCCCCTTTAAAAGTTATGGTCATGCTTATAAATAACCATTAGATAACAAGGAATACACAATACACAAATAACCCGCACATAGGACAGAGGAGCTCACGACGACGTTTCGGTCCGACTTGGACCATTTACAAAGTCACACTAACAAAAAGGAGAGGAGGAGGGAGCATATATAGGCCAGCAGACAGGGACGGGAACAAGAGAGGCAGTAGGAAAGGAGGAAGAGAGGTAGTGGTAGAGGTAGTAGTAGTAGTGGAGTTAGTCAAATATTAAGAAAGAGGAACACTGCAAGGAAGCTAGGGGCCCACAGAGGGTAGGAACAAGAACACAGAGGGGAAAAATAAACCAGTAAGAGGTGCGTTAATCGACGTTTTGTGATGCGTTCCCAGTAGGGACACCGTTTGTATGAGATCGGAGCACATACAGACTTCATTATCGTACTGAATATCTTAAAACATAAGGAGGAACACTGCAGCAGGCCTACTGGCCCATACTTGGCTAATCCTTGTCAAAGTTAAATCCACTAAAAAAATATTCGCCCATCCCATTATCAATGTTACCTAATGAATAAGCTTTGATGAACCTATTAACTTGTCCCTAACCGTAACAGATTTTGGAGTTTCTCTGTATCCCCTCATCTCGGCGGCCTAGTCACAGACCAGGTCTCCTGGTTGATGGCTTGATCATTAAGGCTGTTGCTGCTAGCAAGGGAAATTTCAGCACATTCGCTACAGCCCAGTTGATCAGGAACTGAATGGAAGAGCTTAACAAGTTCCCTCTTGAAGACAATTAGAGGTCTGTAGGTAATTTCCCATATATAAGAAGAGTGCTTGTCCTTCTGCCTCTTACTTTCTTAGAAATAAATTTCAGTGTGTAGATTTAGACTGCTCCCTCTAGAATTTTCCAAGTGTAAATTATAAAGTGTTTTTCTTGCATGCTTTCCAGGAAGTACATTATTATACTTATGGGGAAGCACTAAACCCATAGGGGTCATATAGTGCCTGGGAGTCATTTAGGTTCGATCCAAGGTGTCACATGCGACATGTTACAATTTATTCGACGTTCGTCACACTCCCATATAGGCTGCCTCCCGACCAGCGAACCAGGTGCTTAGGGTTTAACAATCAATAGGGCATCTGTCGTTATACCAGTACCTCGGTTCATTGGCCAGTCACAGACAAGTCCGCCAAAGCTGAAACAACGTGGTTCACTTGTGCCAAGCGAATTGACAGACTTGTCTGGGCTGCTGGTTGAGCACGGTGCATTCTCTGTCTTCTGCTTTTGCCATCTTTTGTCACCATGTTGCACACTATTTCCACCACTGTACATAGTATACATAAGTGTACTTGTATATATTTGGCAAATTATATCTAATGAAGGAAAATAAAAGCCATGTACTATTTGTTGAATTTTGTTTGCTCCACTTTAATCCCATTATGACCAGGTTCACAGGCCGTAAGTTTAAGATTAAGAGCCCCTCACTGGCATCAAAGAACCTACCTTTAAGGGTTCCAGGGAGTACAATTAAAGGGACTTGGGACATTCCCAATAATTTAAAATTCATCAGTGGAAAGTACTCATGCTTGGTCATCTTCCCGAGTGTTTGTGTTACCAATTCTTTTTTGTAGCGGTATATAACGCCTATCTAAAGGGTTGAATTAAATTGGAGTGCGATAGACACAGTTAGAGAGTCTGGGCAACATTTTCTATAACTTCTATCAGAAGTTATAGAAAATGTTGCTGGAACAATTATAGAAACTACCATAAAGAAACTGTACCATTTTCTGAACAACTGCACACTTAGCCAAGTTGTGATGCCTATGTAGGTCTTCGGGTCGCTGGCAGCAACAGGCTGGTTGACCAGGAAGTCAGTAGTGTGGCCTCATGCCGCACTGTGAGAGGAGAACTCTTGAAAGCGGTCACAGGCCAGGTGGGAGGCACGTGTCTGAACTCGGCTCCAGGTAACTATGTAAAGTATATTCACCAAGTTAGGATGTTGCTAAATTTAATGTTTCACTATAATATTTGCTACTGTGACATGGCTGGGCTTGGTGGCTGGGGTGCAGACAGGACCTCTCCTCTTCTGGTAACTCTAGGTTAACTAACTACTGCCAGTGTTGGTTCCTGGCTTGAAAATATGAAGCCCCTCTTTTAATAATTTCAACGTGGTGGCTGGGATAGAGGCATCGCTCTTCCATGTGGTAACTCGAGGTTGATTGCAGCCGCACTCAGAGTTCGTGGCTGAAATGTAAGATTGAGCCATCCCTCCTGTTGTAGCTCCAAGTTGGAACGAAAATTAAAGTTATCCTAGCTAATGAACTCGGTGGACTGATGGACGATATTCTCATAGTCCTTAGAAAGTTTTCTAGCTCGGACTGATAAATTTCGCTACCCCGTAACATGCATTCCATCCTGTGTGATGACATGCAAGGTAAATGCAACTTGCTTTTGTTCCCAAAATGTGACTATTAAATAGAATAGGTTACATCACACTATGTACATGATTTTGATAAAATAGGGTAACTTCATGTACGTAATCCACATATAGATTCATTTAACTTTTATCGTTTATTGTGTACTACAAGAGGATGCAAGCTGCCTGGAAGAGACAACCTTAACATAAGCCAATTTTAAGGCCTACCTTGACAACGAAATATGTGTCCCTGGATATAGCCTAATTTGATTAAAATGACCTTATAGATCGGCGGTCCTTAACCGGGGTGAGTAATTATCAGGGGGGACAAGGACACGAACCCAGAGGGGAAAATAAGGAATTACCTTAACATGTGTTTATATTTCCTTATTAAGATTTTCATGGGGTTGGGGGAACCTTCTCATTCACTACACTGATTCTGATCCTGTTTGATTCCCGGCCCGGGTCTTGTCCATGTGGTGACCCTGCGTAACAATTCCCCAGACGTGTCCACGTATCCTTGATCTGGTGACTCAAAAGCAATGTCAGAAATCTCACTAATTGTGTTCTTACTTTATATATTATATATTTGCTATATGCTCCTCTAACAGACTGTTTCGAAAAGTAAAAAAAAATAGTAAAGAATAAAAACAATTTTCTCTTTTTTTATTATTTAAATAAAGAGGGAAGCGCTGTATGACCTTTGTGGGTTTAGCGTTTAGTTATGATTGTATATATTAATTATAATAAAGAGGAATGTTTTGAAGTTTTACGTTTATAATTTTGTATGAAGGAAGGAAGTGTAGAGATAGGGGCTAACTGCGACAGGGGACGCCACTCATAATAGGTAACGAATCACTATGTAAGACCAACCCACACATGAAAGGAGGGGGTTGGTCTGCTCTATAAGTCGTTCATATCTACTTCCTCTTCCTCTCCACCCTTCTTTCCCTCCCACTCCCCCTTCTCTTCCTTTCCCTCTCCCCCTTCTCTTCCCCCTCCCTCCCTCCCTCTCTCCCATCTCTACTTCTCTCTCCTGCTGGTTCTAATAATGTTTGTGGTTAACAAGAAAACACTGAGAGATACCATGAAGAGGTGCACTTGGCTCCACCAGGATCCTGAGTGAGTGATAAGAGAGGAGTCGCCTGTGTGTGCTTCAGTGTGTCAGCACGGCTTGTGATAGTGGACCCAGCACTGCTAACTCACCTCTACACAGCGCACTACAACACCTTGTGTCTTTATTTCACAAATGGTGTCTTGGTTGTTGTGCTGGTAAGGAGTACTGTAGCTAGGATTTAATTCCAAGGTGACAGCATCATTAAGGCTGCACATTAGCGCACCACAGGGTTGAGTTCTCAGTCCATTGATATTTAATGTGTTAACTAATGCTCTCCTAAATAATCTGCTTCACCTAAGAATATAACTATAAACTATGTACTGATGGCAGCATGATCTATACAATAGGGCATATGAAAATGAATACCGTTCTTAATGAAGTTTAAATGTTATGTAATCGACCAGGCCTCGTCATACCTTCATCAGTATGCATGAGTGGCATCCATTGAGGACACAGCAAATCTCCAAGCTGATATAAACTAAGTCTTCCATGGGCCACTGACAACATGGGGATGTTCACTGAGGACAAGTTACAGTTAACTCCATTATGGAAAGATGAGGAAATAAAGACTGGAGTCAAGTTTAAAACAAATTTGAATCACTCAGTAGAGCTTAACACTAATGTGAGATGCCTGAAAGTGACTAAGAAGATTTCACCTTCAAAGATAACCACACTGTCACTATCACAACCGCTAGGAAAATTATGGGCTGGATAACTGGAACTTTCAAAGCAAGAGATGTCAAGTCATTGATGATGCTCTTTTAAGTTTCTTACTCTTTCCAGGCTGGAGTACTCCTGTACTCTAACAGCTCCATTCAAGGCAGGCGAAATTACAGACCTGAAGAGTGTGCAGAGAACCTTCACTGCTCGCATAGATTCAATTAAGCACCTAAATTACCGGGAACGTCTCAAGTCCCTTGACGTGTACTCCTTGGAACATAGGCAAGAGCCGTTCATTATGCTCTGAACCTGGAAATTCTAGAGGAATTAGTTCCAAATCTGCATAGAAATTGTTTCCAATGAAAGTAAGAGGTTTGGCAGATGGTGCAAAATATTCCCAATGAAAAACAGGGGTGCAATGAGTACACTAAGGTGAAGAGACCAAAATTTTTCAATGTCCTCCCTTCATTCATAAGGGGGTATTATTAGCAGACGCCTGGCTGTCTTCAAGAAGGAATTGGACACATTTCTCAAGTCAGTGCCTGATCAGTCAGGCTGTGGTGCTTGTTAGACCTTGTACATCTAGTACCAACAGTCTGGTTGATAAGGTCATTTACCGAGTGTCCAGGTCTGGGACTGGGCCACAGAGGTGTTGACCCTAAAAATGCATTCCAGGTAGACTCCAGTTAGGTGGGATATGTACAATCAGTGGCCATTTTATTAGGCACCCCCTTCTAGTACTGTCCTCAGAACAGCCTAAATTCTTCGTGCATGGATTCAACAAAATCCTGGAAACATTCCTTAAAGATTCTGGTCCATGTTGACATGAAGGCATCACACAGTTGTCAACAGTGATACTTGTGTAGTACACTCATATCCCTACTAGAGGTATGGGTGTGTGTGGGAAACAGTCAGTTTGCAACACTAGGGCTGAAAACAGTAAGTGTATAAAAGACATTCATCATAAAGTTACAAATAAGGGCAATGGATCAGGACAGCAAACAAAGGGAGACAGCAGGGGAAAACAAGAGACTAGCTCCCTTAAGGTTTACTATACTAATAGCAGGAGTGTAAGAAATAAGATAGATGAGCTAAGATTAATTGCAAGTGCAGGAAACATAGATATTATTGCTATAACAGAGACCTGGCTCAATCTGAAAGATAGAGAGTTGCCTTCTGAATGTCACATACAAGGCTATAAATTATTCCACGCTGATAGGGTCAACAGGAAGGGTGGTGGAGTAGCGATGTACGTCAGAGACAATTTAAAGTGTTGTGTTAGACAAGATATAAAATTAGAAGCGTCAGCCACTGAATCTCTTTGGTTACAGCTTCTTGAGGGCCGTGTAAAACTTATTTTGGGTGTGATTTACAGGCCCCAAATCTTGATAGGGAGTGCAGTAAACTTCTATGGGATGAAATTCGTAAGGCATCTACACATGAAAATGTTGTGCTAATGGGAGATTTCAACTTTAGACAAATTGACTGGAGCAATTTGACAGGAAATTTAGAGTCAAGTGACTTTCTTGATACGATTCAGGATTGTTTTGAAACAGTTGGTGACAGAACCAACTAGAGGAAATAACCTGCTAGACTTGGTTCTTGCCAGCAGGAAACGCTAGTTAATAATCTTGAGGTT
>WNWK01010817.1:27964-68122 GCA_009830355.1 Cherax destructor | reverse complement strand
TTTGAAATAAAAAAATAGTGATATATCAAATGATTTAAAAAAGAAAAAGGATATCACATTGGAGAGGGAGTATGAATGAAGTGAATGTTTTCAGATATGTATTTGGGAGTTGACTTGTGTGGATGAGTTTATGAAGGATGAAGTAACCATAGAATTGATGAAGGAAAAAAGGAGTGGTGCGTTGAGGTATCTGTGGAGGCAAAACGTTATCCATGGAGGCAAAGAAAGGAATATAAAAGTATAGGTGGAAAACGACAATCTTATATGGGTGTAAGCTTGGGTTGTAAATGCTGTAGCGAGGAGGGTGGCTGGAGGAGTGGAGATGTCCTGTCTAAGGGCAATGTGTGGTATAAATATTATGCAGAAAATTCGGAGTGTGGAAATTAGGAGGCAATGTGGAGTTACTAAAAGTATTAGTCAGAGGGGTTGTTGAGGTGGTTTGGTCATTTAGAGAGAATGGATCAAAGTAGAATGACTTGGAGGAGTATAAATCTGTGGGGAAGGAAGGTGGGGTAGGGGTCCCCCTTTGAAAGGTTGGAGGGAAGGGGTAAAGGAGGTTTTGTGGTGGGGCTTGGACTTCCAGCAAGCGTGCGTGAGCGTGTTAGATAGGAGTGAATGGAGACGAATGGTTTTTGGGACCTGACGAGCTGTTTGAGTTTGAGCAGGGTAATATTTAGTGAAGGGATTCAAGGAAACTGGACTTGAGTCCTTTAAATGGGAAGTACAATGCCTGCACTTTAACCCTTTGGGGGTCCAAGGAGTCTCTATGAAACTCGTTCTCAGGGTCCACGAATTTAAAAAAAAAATGATTTTTTCGTATGAAATGATAGAGAATCTTTTTCCGATCATAATGCCACACAAATTATGAAATTTGATCGAAAACTAACGTAATTATGCTTTCGCGAAGTTAGCGGTATCCATGACATTTACGCATAGTCGATTTCGCCCACTTTGAGCCCTATTTTTGGCAAATTCCAACGTTTCAGTCTACTAAAATTATAGCTATTTCGCTAGAACTCCATTTCTTCTATCGATTGAGTACAAGAAACCGCCTATTTGCCAATTTCAACTACCCAAAATAGTGGTCAGAAAATGACAATTTGGCCAATTTCATACAAATTTCAAACAATGCCAATTTGAAAATAGGGTCCATAATAAACAAATCAGACATTCCTGGCACTAAAATAACATCCTCTCTGTTCATTAGTCACGTCTCCAGGTCCCTCTTGCATTACTTTTGCTTTCCATTTTGAATTTTTATTTTCACAAAAAATAGAAGATTTACTGTTATGTATAAAACTGCATCATTGTAAAAATGGTATAAATAATATCAGCGCACTTGTGCAAGAATATTAGACTCTCCAGTTGATGTGTATTGGACGCATGGTGTGATTTGTTTACTCTTGAACATCGGCCAAAATCGAACATTTTCGCTACTTTGCGCTCAGTTTCAAGGTACTTGTCATTGTGAAACCAGTCAAAATTATCTCTATTTCTGTAATATATCATCTATTCTATAAAATAAGACTAAGAAAACGAGAATACAAGCATAAATACCATACGAAAATAGTCGCTGTTTTAAACCAAAAACACGGTCAGTTTTTTTTTTCCTCATTATGCACTGTGTGGTGCAGGAATTTTTTATACTGTGCACACTGACTGCACACACCCATTCTATCACATCTAGGCGTAACAGCCTGTTTCTGCTTGATTTGAGGGCGCTAGAATTTAGGCGTACTAGTACGTCAATAACCACAGTGCATAAAACGTACTTGTACGACCATAACCCCGAAAAGGTTAAAGGAGGGTTTGGGATATTAGCAGTTTGGAGGGACTTCTAAGCTGTCGTATCTGAGCTCCTCTGCCTCCAGCTGCCTCCTCACTACAGCATTTACAACCCAAGCTTCACACCCATATAAGATTGTCAATACCACTATACTTTCATACATTCCCTTCTTTGCCTCCATGGATAACGTATTTTGTCTCCACAGATACCTCAACGCACCACTCACATTTTTTCCTTCATCAATTCTATGGTTAACCTCATCCTTCATAAACCCATCCACTGACAAGTCAACTCCCAAATATCTGAAAGCATTCACTTCATCCATACACCCTCTCTCCAATGTGATATCCAATTTTTCTTTATCTAAATCGTTTGATACCCTCATCACCTTACTCTTATCTTTGTTCACTTTCAACTTTCTACCTTTACACACCCTCCCAAACTCGTCCACTAACCTTTGCAACTTTTCTTTAGAATCTCCATAAACACAGTATCATCATTAAAAAGAAACTGTGTCAACTCCCATTTTGTACTTGATTCCCCATAATTTAATCCCACCCCTCTCCCCAACACCCTAGCATTTACTTTTTACAACCCCATCTATAAATATATTAAACAACCATGGTGACATTACACATCCCTGTCTAAGACCTACTTTTAACGGGAAGTAATCTCCCTCTCTCCTACACACCCTAACCTGAGCCTCACTATCCTCATAAAAACTCTTTACAGCCTTTATTTAATTATTATTTTTATAAATTTTATGAATATAGGTCTCTAGGTAAAGCTTTAATCTGTATATCACTTTCAGGGAAGTAGTGGTTGAAATGGTCGAGATACATCATGTATTTTTTTTCAGGTGCGAACACTCCAAAAATGGCTGAAAATCTCTCAAAGCAAAAAATCCTTTCAAAGGATTCAAATGTTGGAGAACCTAACTCTGTAGAAGTCAAAACACCCAAAGCAGAGGGAAAGAAAATTAAAAAGGCTAAAACTCCAAAGCAGGAAGTAAAAACGCCAGTGAAACAGAAAGGTAAACTTGGTATTCTTGAGAAGACTCCAGTGAAGCAAGAAACAGAAGCACAAAAGAACAAAACTGCTAAAGATGTGAATGCTATGAATGGGGTGAGAAACTTGTGAATTCATTACTACACTCAAAATTTTTTACAAAAATTTTACTAATACCCTTATTGTAAAAAACTAATTATGAGCTTCAAGTATTTGTAAGTTTTTCCTATGTCAATAAATTGTAAAGAATTGTTAAATTTTTAGATTGTTAGTGAAGTAGCCTAAGAACTCAAAAAGGTTTTAAGTATAATTTTGTTTTAATTAGATGTTTAAACATAGATAAATCAAAATAAATCAGAGAAGGTGTAAAGGAAGGAAGTTGAAAGTAAACATAGATAAGAGTAACGTGATGAGGGTATCAAATGAGAAAAGTAAAGAAAAATTGGATATTACATTGGAGGGAGGGAGTATGGAAGAAGTGAATGTGTTCAGATATTTGGTAGTAGAATAGTCAGCAGATGGGTTTATGAAGGACGAGGTTAACCATAGAATTGATGAAGGAAAAAGGTGAGTGGTGCGTTGAGGTATCTGTGGAGACATGTTATCCATGGAGGCAAAGAAGGGAATGTATGAGAGTATAGAACTACCAACACACTTATATGGGTGTGAAGCATGGGTTGTAAATGCTTCAGCGAGGAGGCAGGAGGCAGTGGAAATGTCGTGTCTAAGCGCAATGTGTGGTGTGAATATTATGCAGAGAATTCATAGTGTGGAGTTACTAAAAGTATTATTCAGAGGGCTGAAGAGGGGTTGTTGAGGTGGTTTGGTCATTTAGAGAGGATGTAGCAAAAGAGGATGACTTGGAGGGTGTAAAAGAATTTTTGTGTGCAAGGGAGGGGGTAAAAGAAGTTTTGTGTGCAAGGGGCTTGGACATGCAGCAGGCATGTGTGAGCATGTTATGGGAGTGAATGGAGACGAATGGTTTGTGGGACCTGACGAGCTGTTGGGTAATATTTTGTGAAGGGGTTCAGGTAAACAGGTTAGCTGGACTCAAGTCCTGGAGGTGGAAAGTAAATGTTTGGGATATTGGCTTTTTGGAGTGACATCTAAATTGTCATATCTGAGTGCCTCTGCAAAGACAGTGATTGTGTAATGGTGAAAGTGTTTCCTTTTTTGGGTCACCCTGCCTTGGTGGGAGATGGCTGATGTGTTGAAAAAAAAAAAATTCAGAATAGCCTCTTTAAAAGCATATTTCTGAATGCTTCGGTAGATAAACATAATATAAAAAATATTGGAGGGACAAGTGGAGTCCGTATTGATACTTGTGTAATTTAAATGTACAATAATCTGAAGTAGATAGTTTGAGAAAGAATGACTACAAATGTGAGGGGTTTGAATATCTAACAGGCGTGTTAGTGAGTGCAAGCGAGTGGGTTTTATGACTACATGCTGTTGAGCAAGATAACATTTATGAAGGGATTTGGGGAAACCGGTTAGCCACATTTTAGTTTTGAGTGCCTGCAACCTGAAGGAAGGGTGGGAATATTGCAGTTTAGAAGGACATCTGAGCTGTAAAGTTGGCGTGCCTCTGGCTAGAGGGTGAAGAAGTGAGTGATGGTGAAACTTTTTTTCTTTTTGGGTCATCCTACTTTGGTGGGAGATGGCTGGTGTGTTTTTCTTCTCGTTTTTAGTAGATTTGTACAGGAGAAGGGGTTACTAGCCCATTGCTCCCGGCATCTTAGTCACCTCATACGACACGCATGGCTTACGGAGGAAAGATTCTTTTCCACTTCCCCATGGACAATAGAGAAAATAAAAAGAACAAGAGCTATTAAGAAAAAGAAGAAAAACCTAGATGTGTGTATGTATATATATGCATGTGTATGCCAGTGTAGTGTGACCTAAAGTGTAAGTAGAAGTAGCTAGATATACCTGTTATCCAGCGTGTTTATGAGACAGAAAAAAGACACCAGCAATCCTACCATCATGTAAAACAGTTTCAGGTTTCTGTTTCACAGTCACCTGGCAGGACGGTAGTACCTCCCTGGGTGGTTGCTGTCTACCAACCTAGGGTGTGTAAAAGAAGAAAATTGAAAGTGAATATAGGAAAGAGTAAGGTGATGAGGATAACAAAAAGAATAGGTGACGAAAGATTGGATATCAGATTGGAGGGAGAGAGTATGGAGGAGGTGAATGTATTCAGATATTTGGGAGTGGACATGTCGGGATGGGTCTATGAAGGATGAGGTGAATCATAGAATTGATGAGGGAAAAGGGTGAGTGGAGCACTTCGGAGTCTGTGGAGACAAAGAACCTTGTCCATGGAAGTAAAGAGGGAATGTATGAGAGTATAGTTATACCAACGCTCTTATATGGGTGTGAAGCATGGGTGATGAATGTTGCAACGAGGAGAAGGCTGGAGGCAGTGGAGATGTCATGTCTGAGGTCAATGTGTGGTGTGAATATAATGCAGAGAATTCGGAGTTTGGAAATTAGGAGGAGGTGCGGGATTACCAAAACGATTGTCCAGAGAGCTGATGAGGGGTTGTTGAGGTGGTTTGGACATGTAGAGAGAATGGAACGAGACAGAGTGACTTCGAGAGTGTATAAATCTGTAGTGGAGGGAAGGCGGGGTAGGGGTCGGCCTAGGAAAGGTTGGAGGGAGGGGTAAAGGAAGTTTTGTGTCGAGGGCTTGGACTTCCAGCAAGCATGTGTGAGCGTATTTGATAGGAGTGAATGGAGGCATATGGTTTTAATACTTGACGTGCTGTTGGAGTGTGAGCAAAGTAACATTTATGAAGGATTCAGGAAACCGGCAGGCCGGACTTGAGTTCTGGAGATGGGAAGTACAGTGCCAGCACTCTGAAGGAGGGGTGTTAATGTTGCAGTTTTATAACTGTAGTGTAAAGCACCCTTCTGGCAAGACAGTGATGGAGTGAATGATGATGAAAGTTTTTCTTTTTCGGGCCACCCTGCCTTGGTGGGAATCGGCCGATGTGTTAATAAAAAAAATAAAAATAATGGCTGGTGTGTTAAGAAATCTTCCTATACCAATATTCAGTATTAATTTCATATTCAGATATTTTGTTATAGTTTTGATTGAGGATTATCTCATTATACAGTAGTTGGACTAAACATCAGTGAAGGAAAAAATTAATTTTAGCGGCTTAGCTTTTTTTAAAGAAATAAAGTAATGGTTAACATAGGTAAAATGAGTGCTAGCTTTGTGAATATGCAAATCATAGTAAACTTAAGGCCCAAATGCATTGCAGTACTATATGGTAATGTTAGACTAGTAGGAAAATTAGAAACCATTATTTAAAATATATTTGTAACAGTCCTTCTTCACTGAATATCAACTCAAATGTGAAGTTGTTGAAGGTAGGAGTGAATAAGCTCTATTGAATAAGAGTGGGAAGCAGTTGGTTTGCATTTTGAAATAAGAGTTGTATATTTTACTGTGAGTAAATTTTCTGTATGCTGCAGGAAAATGAACTTACAATGCAGATAAAGGCATATTTGAAATTATGGTGATGCTTACTTAGTTTGTAACCAGCAAAAAATTGTTACGTATATAGGACTTCAGGCAAATGTATTACGTGTCTCTTTTTAGAGGTTTATAATTTGAAAAAAATATTTTTTACTTGTCTAGCATGTTGAAATATAGAATGATTCTGTTGCATTAGGATTGCATTTCCTATGTGATGAGACTCAATTTGTCTTGCAGAAATCTCCAAAACAGGAGAAGAAATCAGTCGCAAATGCAGGTAAATAACATTATTGTACAGCCTCTCCTCACTTAGCGACGTATTAGATTACCGGCGCCTCGGACTTACGATGGGCTCTGACAAGTATTCATACCTAAATATTGTAAATTAGAGCTGATTTCCTCTATTCTGTTTATTTCAATATACAGTACACTACTGTATAAACATTTCAAAATATACCAGATATTTTATAAATGGTGCAAAGGTGACATTAAAACAATATCAAAGATTGTTGACACAAACACTTACCATTATAGTGTGCTCCTCACTTAGTGACGAATTCGTTTAATGACGTGGTCGTAGGACTGGAACACCATCGTTAAGTGAGGGGAGGCTGTATTCTAGTATATTTAATTTGTTTATATTTTAGAGCTTTACACATTTTACAAATACTTGTACAAAATTTGTGATTTTATATTTACATAATTTTAGGTGTGCACTTGATGGTTGTCTGAATGTGCGTGTATGTAGTGCGGATGATAAGAAAGAGATGATTGCCGATGTTATGAATGAATAGAAGTTGGATGTCCTGGCCCTAAGCGAAACAAAGCTGAAGGGGGTAGGCGAGTTTCAGTGGGGAGAAATAAATGGGATTAAGTCAGGAGTATCTGAGAGAGTTAGAGCTAAGGAAGGGGTAGCAATAATGTTGAAGGATCAGTTATGGAAGGAAAAGAGGGAATATGATTGTATAAATTCAAGGATTATGTGGATTAAAATAAGGGTCGGATGCGAAAAGTGGGTCATAATAAGCGTGTATGCACCTGGAGAAGAGTGGAGTGTAGAGGAGAGAGAGAGATTTTGGGAGATGTTAAGCGAATGTATAGGAACTTTTGAACCAAATGAGAGTAATTGTGGTAGGGGACCTAAATGCTAAAGTGGGAGAAACATGCAGAGAGGGTGTAGTAGGTAAGTTTGGGGTGCCAGGTGTAAATGATAATGGGAGCCCTTTGATTGAACTTTGTATAGAAAGGGGTTTAGTTATAGGTAATACATATTTTAAGAAAAAGAGGATAAATAAGTATACAAGATATGATGTAGGGCGTAATGACAGTAGTTTGTTGGACTATGTATTGGTAGATAAAAGACTGTTGAGTAGACTTCAGGATGTACATGTTTATAGAGGGGCCACAGATATATCAGATCACTTTTTAGTTATAGCTACAGTGGGAGTAAAAGGTAGATGGGATACAAGGAAAATAGAATCAGTAAGTAAAAGAGAGGTGAAGGTTTATAAACTAAAAGAGGAGGCAGTTAGGGTAAGATATAAACAACTATTGGAGGATAGATGGGCTAGTGAGAGTGTAGGCAATGGGGTCGAAAATGTATAGGGTAGATTTAAAAATGTAGTGTTAGAGTGTTCAGCAGAAGTTTGTGGTTACAGGCGAGTGGGTGCGGGAGGGAAGAGGAGCGATTGGTGGAATGATGATGTAAAAAGAGTAGTAAGGGAGAAAAAGTTAGCATATGAGAGGTTTTTACAAAGTAGAAGTGATGCAAGGAGGGAAGAGTATATGGAGAGAAAAAGAGAGGTTAAAAGAGTGGTGAAGCAATGTAAAAAGAGAGCAGATGAGAGAGTGGGTGAGATGTTATCAGAAAATTTTGTTGAAAATAAGAAAAAGTTTTGGAATGTGATTAATAAGTTGAGGAAGCCTAGAGAACAAATGGATTTGGCAGTTAAAAATAGGAGAGGAGAGTTAGAGGTATCGGGAAGATGGAGAGAATATTTTGAGGATTTGTTAAATGTTGATGAAGACAGGGAAGCTGTGATTTCGTGTGTAGGGCAAGGAGGAATAACATCTTGTAGGAGTGTGGAAGAGCCAGTTGTGGGTGTAGGGAAGTTCGTGAGGCAGTGGGTAGAATGAAAGGGGGTAAGGCAGCTGGGATTGATGGGATAAAGATAGAAATGTTAAAAGCAGGTGGGGATATAATTTTGGAGTGGTTGGTGCTATTATTTAATAAATGTATGGAAGAGGGTAAGGTACCTAGGGATTGGCAGAGAGCGTGTATTGTTCCTTTGTATAAAGGCAAAGGGGACAAAAGAGAGTGCAAAAATTATAGGGGAATAAGTCTGTTGAGTGTACCTGGTAAAGTGTATGGTAGAGTTATTATTGAAAGAAGAGTAAAACAGAAAGCAGGATAGCAGATGAACAAGGGGGCTTTAGGAAAGGTATTGGGTGTGTAGACCAAGTGTTTACAGTGAAACATATAGGTGAACAGTATTTGGATAAGGGTAAAGATGTTTTTGTGGCATTTATGGATTTGGAAAAGGCGTATGATAGGGTAGATAGGGGGGCAATGTGGCAGATGTTGCAGGTGTATGGAATAGGAGGAAGGTTACTGAAAGCAGTGAAGAGTTTTTATGAGGATAGTGAGGCTCAGGTTAGTGTGTGTAGGAGGGAGGGGGACTATTTCCCAGTAAAAGTGGGCCTTAGACAAGGATGTGTGATGTCACCGTGGTTGTTCAATATATTTATAGATGGGGTTGTAAGAGAAGTGAATGCGAGGGTCTTGGCAAGAGGTGTTGGGCTAAAAGATAAAGAAGCAAATACAAAGTGGGAGTTGTCACAGTTGCTTTTTGCTGATGACACTGTGCTTTTGGGAGATTCTGAAGAGAAGTTGCCGAGGTTGGTGGATGAATTTGGTAGGGTGTGTAAAAGAAGAAAATTGAAAGTGAATATAGGAAAGAGTAAGGTGATGAGGATAACAAAAGAATAGGTGACGAAAGATTGGATATCAGATTGGAGGGAGAGAGTATGGAGGAGGTGAATGTATTCAGATATTTGGGAGTGGACATGTCAGCGGATGGGTCTATGAAGGATGAGGTGAATCATAGAATTGATGAGGGAAAAGGGTGAGTGGAGCACTTCGGAGTCTGTGGAGACAAAGAACCTTGTCCATGGAAGTAAAGAGGGAATGTATGAGAGTATAGTTATACCAACGCTCTTATATGGGTGTGAAGCATGGGTGATGAATGTTGCAACGAGGAGAAGGCTGGAGGCAGTGGAGATGTCATGTCTGAGGTCAATGTGTGGTGTGAATATAATGCAGAGAATTCGGAGTTTGGAAATTAGGAGGAGGTGCGGGATTACCAAAACGATTGTCCAGAGAGCTGAGGAGGGGTTGTTGAGGTGGTTTGGACATGTAGAGAGAATGGAACGAGACAGAGTGACTTCGAGAGTGTATAAATCTGTAGTGGAGGGAAGGCGGGGTAGGGGTCGGCCTAGGAAAGGTTGGAGGGAGGGGTAAAGGAAGTTTGTGTGCGGGGGGCTTGGACTTCCAGCAAGCATGTGTGAGCGTATTTGATAGGAGTGAATGGAGGCATATGGTTTTTAATACTTGACGTGCTGTTGGAGTGTGAGCAAAGTAACATTTATGAAGGGATTCAGGGAAACCGGCAGGCCGGACTTGAGTTCTGGAGATGGGAAGTACAGTGCCGGCACTCTGAAGGAGGGGTGTTAATGTTGCAGTTTTATAACTGTAGTGTAAAGCACCCTTCTGGCAAGACAGTGATGGAGTGAATGATGATGAAAGTTTTTCTTTTTCGGGCCACCCTGCCTTGGTGGGAATCGGCCGATGTGTTAATAAAAAAAAAAAAATAATTGAAAAAATATTAAATACCTGTGACATTCCTATGAATTACCTGTTAAGGCGTGCAGGTGTTTGTTGTTGTTGTCTGAGACCAGGCCTTGATCCACCCAGGCTGCACGAAGTCCTACGTACTTACCACTGCCCATCTGATGGTGAATTGCTATTTGCCAAGCTTCTTGCTTTCATTGGAAGTGATTTGAGTGTGCTGATTTTGGACTAATTTTGCTAGAATTTTCTTGGTGTATATTATAATGATTTTTGTTGTTTACATTCCTAGTAGTACAAGTTGAGGGACTTCAAATGTTTCAGTGATCTAGGTGCTGTACTGAATTTATACTTGCTTTGAAGCTTCTCTGCACATTTCTAAATTTGTAATTTTGCCCACCTTAAAAAAGTAGCAATATTATTTATTGCCAGTGCAGTAGACGAGTCATGTAAAACAGACCTTGACATTGAGAATAAACCGAGAGCAACTTGTGAAATAATTCTACAACTCAAGAACTCACAATTCAACTGGTTCACTGGCAGCAACAAGTCTATTAAAGCAAGTGCATACAGTAGGGTCTTACTTATATGGTTAGGTTCCAGGCTACCACCATAAAGCGGAAATCACCATAAAGTGGAATGCCCTTTTTTTTCCCACTTATTAATGCATATAAATGCCAGATAACAAGTTTACACCAACATACATTACGTTAGCAACATAACTAGGCATTAAAAACTATAAAAGTGAAACACACACATAATACACTCATTACTTACCTTAAAATATGTGTAGTCTTAATTTAGGGCAAGAGGAGTATTTATTGTAGAAAGTCAGGTGTGGTAGCTCCCACACCTACGTGAAATATACGACTTAAATTTAAATTGCCCCAGAGCGAATTATTATTATAGTTATTATTACCACCATCGACATACCTTGTTCACTGAGTTTAATCATTTCTAACAAATAAACTTGGATGCCATTGTAAACGAGACAAGACGCCGAAGATGTAAACAAGTTCACTCCCTCGTATGTTTATGAAGCTTTTACCACAATACAAACACCTTACATTGCCTACAAGTTGTCTTCTCGTTAGTGCAGTAGAATAAATAAACAGCAACACTCTGATTCTCATGCAACACACCATTCTTTATCTCCACAGACTCCTCAGTGCCCCACTCACCTTTTTCCCCTTGTCAATTCAGTGATTCACCTCATTTCTCTTAGACCCATTTGCTGACATGTCCACTTCCAAATAGCTGAATACATTCACCTCCTCCATACTCTCTCCCTCCAATCTGATATCCAATCTTCCGTTACCTATATTTTTGGTTATCCTCATCACCTTACTCTTTCCTATATTCACTTAATTTCCTTCTTTTACATACCCTACCAAACTCATCAACCAACCTCTGCAACTTCTCTTCAGAATCTCCCAAAAGCACAGTGTCATCAGCAAAGAGCAACTGTGACAACTCCCACTTTGTGTTAGATTCTTTATCTTTCAACCAAACACCTCTTGCCAATACCAGAGCATTCACTTCTCTTACAACTCTATTCATAAATATATTGAACAACCATGGTGACATCACACATCCCTGTCTAGGGCCTACTTTTACTGGGAAATAATCTCCCTCTCACCTACATACTCTAACCTGAGCCTCACTATCCTCGTAAAAACTCTTCACTGCTTTCAATAACCTACCTCCTATTCCATACATTTGCAACATCTGCCACATTATCCCCCTATCCACCCTATCATATGCCTTTTCCAAATCATAAATGCCACAAAAACTTCTACCCTTATCTAAATATTATTTACCTATGTTTCACTGCAAACACTTGGTCGACACACCCCCTTCCCTTCCTAAAGCCTACTTATTCATCTGCTATCCTGCTCTCCGTCTTAGTCTTAATTCTTTCAATAATAACTCTACCATACACTTTACCAGGTATGCTCAAACCTTTTTTTTTTTCTCAACAAGTCAGCCGTCTCCCACCGAGGCAGGGTAACCCAAAAAAAAGAAAGAATCCACAAAAAGAAAATACTTTCATCATCATTTAACACTTTCACCTCACTCTCACACAATCACTGTCTTTGCAGAGGCACTCTGATATGACAGCTGAAAATAGTCCCTTAACAGACTTCTTCCTCTATAATTTTTCCACTCTTTTGTCCCCTTTGCCTTTATACAAAGGAACTATGCATGCTCTCTGCCAGTCCCTAGGTACCTTACCCTCTTCCATACATTTATTAAATAAAAACACTAACCACTCCAAAACTATATCCCTACCTGCTTTTAACATTTCTATCTTATCCCATCAATCCTGGCTGCTTTACCCCCTTTCATTCTACAAACTGCCCCATGCACTTCCCCCACACTCACAACTGGTTCTTCCTCACTCCTATAAGATGTTATTCCTTGTCCTATACACGAAATCACAGCTTCCCTATCTTCATCATTTAACAATTCTTCAAAATGTTCCCTCCATCTTTCTGATACTTCTAACTCTCCATTTAATAACTCTCCTCTCTATTTTTAAATAACAAATCCATTCATTCCCTAGACTTTCTAAACTTGTTAATCTCACTCCAAAACTTTTTCTTATTTTCAACAAAATTTGTTGATAACATCTCGCCCACACTCTCATTTGCTTTCTTTTTACATTGCTTCACTACTCTCTTAACCTTTCTTTTTCTCTCCATATACTCCTCCCTCCTTGCATCACTTCTACTTTGTAAAAAACCTCTCATATGCTAACTTTTTCTCTCTTACTACTCTCTCTACATCATCATCCACCAATCGCTCTTCTTTCCTCCTGCACCCACTTTCCTGTAACCACAAACTTCTGCTGAACACACTAACACTATATACATGTAAAAGATGTACAGTATAAATTATATGTAAGATATAAATATTTTGTAACTATTCTGGTATTGAACCAGTAATAAAGGTGTGCTTATTTTACAAACTGCTTTCAGATAAATTAAAAAATTCTCCAGTGACTCCCCTTGTTGACAAAAAATCTCCAAAGGTAGTAAAGCCAGGAGGAGTGACATGCGAAGACCTTGTTGTTGGTACTGGACCTGAAGCCAAGCGTGGAAACATGGTGCGTATGTATTTTACTATGTAGTTGCCTATACTATATCACAGTAATTTTATTAAAGATCAGTGATACAGTTTTTTTTTTTTTTTCAACAAGTCGGCCGTCTCCCACCGAGGCAGGGTGACCCAAAAAAAAAGAAAATCCCCAAAAAGAAAATACTTTCATCATCATTCAACACTTTCACCACACTCATACATAATCACTGTCTTTGCAGAGGAGCTCAGATACGACAGCTGAGAATTGTCCCTCCCAGCTGTCACTATCCCAGACCCCTCCTTTAAAGTGCAGGCATTGTACTTCCCATTTCCAGGACTCAAGTCCAATTAAATCAATTAACTGGTTTCCCTGAATCCCTTCACAAAATGTTACCCTGCTCACACTCCAACAGATCGTCATGTCCCAAAAACCATTCGTCTCCATTCACTCCTATCTAACACGCTCACACATGCTTGCTGGAAGTCCAAGCCCCTCGCCCACAATACCTCCTTTACCCCTTCCATCCAACCTTTTCTAGGACGACCCCTACCCCGCCTTCCTTCCCCTACAGATTTATACGCTCTCCAAGTCATTCTACTTTGATCCATTCTCTCTAAATGACCAAACCACCTCAACAACCCCTCTTCAGCCCTCTGACAAATACTTTTAGTAACTCCACACCTCCTAATTTCCACATTCCGAATTTTCTGCATAATATTTACACCACACATTGCCTTTAGACAGGACATCTCCACTGCCTCCAGCCTCCTCCTCAGTGCAGCATTTGCAACCCATGCTTCACACCCATATAAGAGTGTTGGTACCACTATACTTTCGTACATTCCCTTCTTTGCCTCCATGGATAACGTTTTTTGTCTCCACAGATACCTCAACGCACCACTCACCTTTTTCCTTCATCAATTCTATGGTTAACCTCATCCTTCATAAACCCATCCGCTGACACGTCAACTCCCAAATATCTGAAAACATTTACTTCTTCCATAATCCCTCTCTCCAATGTGATATCCAATTTTTCTTTATTTAAATCGTTTGATACCCTCATCACCTTACTTTTATCTATGTTCACTTTTAACTTTCTACCTTTACACACACTCCCAAACTCGTCCACTAACCTTTGCAACTTTTCTTTAGAATCTCCCATAAGCACAGTATCATCAGCAAAAAGTAACTGTGTCAACTCCCATTTTGCATTTAATTCTCCATAATTTAATCCCACCCCTCTCCCCAACACCCTAACATTTACTTCTTTTACAGCCCCATCTATAAATTTATTAAACAACCATGGTGACATTACACATCCCTGTCTAAGACCTACTTTTACCGGGAAGTAATCTCCCTCTCTCCTACACACCCTAACCTGAGCCTCACTATCCTCATAAAAACTCTTTACAGCCTTCAGTAACTTACTACCTATTCCATACACTTGCAACATTTGCCACATTGCTCCCCTATCCACTCTATCATATGGCTTTTCTAAATCCATAAATACAATAAAAACTTCTCTACCTTTATCTAAATACTGTTCACATATATGCTTCACTGTAAACACTTGATCTACACATCCCCTACCCACTCTAAAGCCTCCTTGCTCATCTGCAATCCTACTCTCTGTCTTACCTCTAATTCTTTCAATAATAACCCTGCCATACACTTTACCTGGTATACTCGGTAAACTTATTCCCCTATAATTTTTACACTCTCTTTTATCCCCCTTCCCTTTATATATAAAGTGATATAGGTATATTGTATTTATTAAAATATTGAATATGCAGTAGTAATTGTGGACTAGTTATTTAGCAGATGGCATAATTGACTGACCATCCTCAGGCGGCAAATATATAAGATACATCTTTAACTGTCATGAGGCCAAAATATGGGACAGCACCCTGTTTTCAGGAAGGCAAAAGACACCTTTAAATATATTCTCATACTGTGTACTGTATATACACACTATAGTTTGTTTTTGTGCAAATACATTTGCCTTGAATTTCCGAAAATACCAGATAAGATTTTATTTTTTTAAATGGTGCCATCTCCGAAAGAAGGTTCCTTGATATTGGTGAAATGCTCTTGATCAGTTTTTTTTTTTTTAATAGATGTTCTGTACTTAGGGAAGGAGAAAAAGGTTCAGAACAGTAGCTTGCCTAAAAATAAATTTTGTTTATTAAGCTTATCTTTAAACAGATATCGGTATACTATGAAGGGCGACTGATGAGCAACAAGAAGATATTTGACAAAAATGACAGTGGCAAAGGATTTAAGTTCCGGTTGGGCATTGGAGAAGTGATCAATGGCTGGGATGTTGGTGTTATTGGAATGAAGGTTGGAGGCAAGAGAAGAATTATCTGCCCTCCACACATGGCGTAAGTTATTCTTATGCAGTACAGTGGACCCTCGGTTTTCGTTGAAAATTCTGTCCAGAATGCTGTTTGAGTGCGATTACTTAACGAATTTGTTCCCATAAGAACAAATGTAAATTAGATTAGTCGTTTCAGAACCCCAAAAATACACCTACAAAGCTCTTACAAAAATACATTTACATAATTATTCGAGTTTGGAGGTGAACGAAAACCGAGGGTCCACTGTATTTATATTCTCTTGTGTGAAATGCTTACTGCTAACTACATGCTACCTGGAGTCTATATAGAGCAGGGGTTTGCAAACTGCAGTTCGCTAAAGGTTTTCATGTGGCCCGTCAAGATCAAGTTATATACTCATGTATATGCAGCTGAATTAGCAAAACTTTGTTAATTTTCCTCTGTTGAAAACACGAGCTGTTACACAAGCATTATCAGACAAGTACAGTTCCCAGTTGATGGCTTTAGAAGTTTGCCCACCCCTGATCTAGAGAGTGCTCTGGGGTCAATGCCCTCACAGCCCAGTCCATGACCAAGCCTGCATGGAGTAGGCACCACTTAATTGCTTTATTCTTTATCATGCAACAATGTGAAAAGAATTGAGTATAATCAACAATGTGTTTAGGTCTACCCTAACTTGGCCAAAGTCCTGAATTTTTTTTCTCTTGTGTATAAATCTAAGCTAGTTTTTGAGGGGTTTTAAAAGGGGATCATATGATATGAGTTACAAAATATATTTTAACAAAACTTAGAAAAAAAAAGTAGGAGCACTGCAGTATATCTGTATATCTACTTGCTCATAATAAGCAGATCCTACTTTCACACAGTCAATACATAAAAGACAAGCACTACAATAGGCCTACTAACCTATGTTAGGTAAGTTATACTTACATCCAGCATGTTTGTTTATTAGAGATTTTTAGAGCTAATCTTGTTTTGCACTTCATATGAACAAAGTGAAAATGTATAAAATATTGAGGATGGGAACTGTAGACAATCTGGCAACACTGCAGTGATGGAAAGAGCATTACAATTTGTAACAGTGCCTGACCAGTGCTTCCTGGATCCTGGCCAACACAAATGAAACTTCTGGTTGTTATTTAATTAGTATATTAAAGGTGGAAATTAGGAGGTGTGGAGTTATTAAAAGTTTATTCAGAGGGCTGAGGTAGGGTTGTTGAGGTGGTTTGGTCATTTAGGGAATATGGAACACAATAGGATGAATTGGAGAGTGTGTAAATCTGTAGTGGAGGGAAGGAGTGATAGGGGTCATCTTTGGAAAGTATGGAGGGAAGGGGTAAAAGAGGTTTTGTGTGCAAGGGGCTTGGACATACTGCAGGCATATGCGAGCATGTTAGATAGGAGTGAGTGGAGACAAATGTTTTTTTTTGACTTGACGAGCTGTTGAGTGTAAGCAGGATAATATTAAGGGGGGAAGGTTGGGATATTTGCTGTTAGTGACATCTAAACTGTCATATCTGCTCACCTTTGCAAGAACAGTGATAGTGTGAATGATGGTGAAAGTGTTTCTATTTTTTGCATCACCCTGCCTTGGTGGGAGACAGTCAGTGTGTTGGAAAAAAATTAAGGTGAAATATCATTACTCAGTGTTTTTTTTACCTTGATGCACTGCAGGAAAAGCATTAATAGGTTCTCTGTGTTAGGTAGAAACTTGACTAAAAAAGATTGAGTGTGGTATCTCAGTGGCACAACTGTATGAGGAATATAGTACTGAGAATGTCTGATATCCATAGAAGTGACTACAAACTTAGATGCTAGTGGAGCTTTACAGCTCCTCTGAATCAAAATAATATGTTAAATAAAAATTTGAGTCACTACTATTGATCATAGCAGTTTATGCCCCATCTCTCCACAAGAAAAAGGTAAGTAAAATTACTGTCAATTATGTACAGTACTATAAAATTACATCACTGTACTGTAATACTGCAGGTTACCATGCCATATTCTTAGTGTCTGATTGTCTAATACGTTTGCCTTCTAGTTTAAAAGAACTGGACAATCATGAAAAATTAATTTCACAATTCAGAATTTTCAGACAGTCAGCTATATCGTACACTGCCTTCTCCCTTTAGTTAATTAATAAAGAGGGTTCACTGTATACATAAATATATTGTCATAACTCCAGAATGAATGGGATTTAAACCTATGGTAAGCCAGTGCTAAAACTGGCAGACCCTCAAGCTAACCAATATACCATGCCGGTTTATTAACCCTTTCACTGTCCAAACCCCCTGAACTTAAAAGTGCTTAGTTTCATCGTTTAAGAAAAAAAATTGTTGTGGTACTCGCTCTCTCAAGGTTGACACCAAAAATACAAAATTTAATGGAAAACTTTCAGAATTACACAGGTGCAAAGTTACTGATTCTGGTGCAATTTATGCATTAGTGATTTTGCCAACTTTGTCTTGGCAAAATTGTGTTGTCTATTTTCCTTGTATGCCCATTAGACTATAAAAACTACCCTATATAGTTGGTAATTGACCAGTTTTATACAAAATTAAAAAAAAATCCAGTTTAAAAAAATTACATAATAAATGTTGTAGATATTCCAGGCAATAGAACATTTTCTTTATTAATCACATTTCCATGCCTCTCCTGTTTTATGTACCTTCCATTTTAAATTCACAAAAAAAAAATGAAAATGAAAGTTTACCTTATTTCTCAGATAAAATATAACCTGGAATCATCAGTTGTGGTCTATGGCATCCCCTTAAGTGAATTAGACCTAGTGAAATCTATAGAACAGACAAGAGAAATATCAGCAAAAATAAAATATTTCTTCCACTTTGAAAGCTGATTTCAAGCTACTTCCGATCCTGGAACCAACTGAAATCATCTTTATTTCAGTAGTATGTCTTCTGTTCTATCAAATGATACCAAGAAGCAGCCAATAAAACTGTCCTAGAAAACACCTCAAATTTGCTATTTTAAACCAAACACAAGTTCAGAGTTTTGCTCTTCCCATCATGCTTCACATGAGGCAAGATTTTTTTTTTATACTGTGCACACACTGCACATACCCATTCTCTCTTCTGAGTAGGCTGAGCCCATTACTTAGATCTACATGACTGACCCTGGGTCAGTAGTATACTTTTACATGTTACAGTGAAAGGGTTAAGATTTGCCTAGCAGGTGTTTTGCCTGTAAAATTTTGTCACTGTGGGGCCAATGCTAAACTTCTATTGTATAGAAGTATATCTAGTTCGATGAATCTTATTAGACCAACATGGTACAGTGGTTAGTGCATTGGCATGCCAGTTTAAGGACTGGCTTACCATGATTTTGAATCCCATCCATTCTCAGTTCTTTACAAATGTTTTAAGATTTCAAAAGTCATGCAGTGTCATATATATTCATTTAAGGCCTTTGTTCATGCCCTGTACATGTTCATTCTGCAAGTGCTTTCTTTTTCCTATAAATAAGATCTAAGGGAAATTTTTCTTACATTTCAAAATACAGTATAATACTATGTCAGCTTGGGGTTCTCATAGAATAGGTCAGTTTGATTTTACAATTTTTAGTTCATTTTCATTATTATTATTATTTAAAGAAGGCACTAAATCCATATGATGAGCCCTTTAGTGGTACTGATTTTAGTATTTTAGTTGCTATTTAGAAAATTAAAATTCTCTGACCCATACAGATTTTGCACCTCTTCTTGAATAATTAAAAACCTTGTACAATGCATTTCTCACCCCCTGAGGACTGTCTGGCCCAAATTGATGATGTTTTTTTCTAACAGGTATGGCAAGAAAGGATCTCCTCCAGATATTCCACCTCAGTCTACATTATTGTTTGTCATAGAATTAAAGAGTATTAACTAGCTTTGTATAAATTGTGAATGGCAATGACCTTATATTGCTATTTAAAATGGGACAGATTAATTATTAATATGGTCTAATGCCTTAGTTTTGACTGCAGTTAGTGCATATTTGAGTTTTTAGTTTAAAATTTAAAATTAAACACTTGCAGAGCAAGGACCAATATTTTAACAAGGCTTATTCTTGAAGCAAAGTATAATTGGCACACCAAGGGGTCAGATTTGGGCCAAACAAGTTTTTCAGTTGAAATAAATACCGACAGCATGAACATTTTATATGGGAGCACAGAATAATAATGTTTCCCTTGGGTTCCTTGATGTTGGTGAGGGACTCTTGATCCACAGAATTTATGTTCTCTCCTTGGATCGAACCTGATTGCTTCCCATCTCCCGTGCATTGTATGATCCTACTGATTAAGCACTTCCCCATAAATATATGGGAAGCATTAAACCTTTAGGGGATGGTCTATTTTATTATATTTAGGAAGAATTAAGAGCACTTTGTCAGCATCAAGGGAGCCCCCTTATAGGGAGAGAACTGAATAACCCGTAGGTTTAGTGCTTGTTAATTTTTATTTTTTTTCTGAAAAAATTTGCATTTTTTTTTGTTCCCCTTTCAGTACTGTATGACCCTGGTGGTTTAGTGCTTAGTTTTAATTGTAATGAAAATTTGTCCCTCTTCAAATTAATGACAATTACTATTAATTTGAATTATGTTGATTCTTCATGCTCTCAAGAGGCCTTTGCTGAATTGCATGCCTAAATTAAACAAGTGTGGTGTAAACATCACCATGTCCATATGTTTGAGGTATAACATTGAATAAGCTGTTATTGCATTTTCACTATACTTTACTGTTTTTGAGCTTAATCATAAGACACTACAGGGGAATATTTAATTTTGATTCAGGATTTTTTTTGTAAACATACAGATATCAGGTTTAGCACTTAGTTTGATATAATATAGATAGTAACAGAACTAGCAGATGCAGTTCTATGTTAATGTTCAAACATTTTTCTAGTTTTCTGTTGTAGATAAAGGTTCGTTCTTGGAGCTTAGGACAAGTAGACTTCAATAAATTTTGAAAGGTCTGCAATAACATTGTCTTCTGTGAGAGGCAATTTGTTTTATTGTGGAAAATATAGCCAGACTCACTTGTTCTACATTGACATAATAAAATGTTTTTAAATAGAATTAATTCTTTAAAAACCTAATGGTTAAAAATTAGATTAATACAGAGGCTCATGGTGGAAAGTCAGAATTTGGAACATATGTAATGTAGCACACCTCAACTGAAATCACATTGCAAAGGAGCAACCAACTGAAATGGTAAACAAAGCTTCCATGCAAGGACTTTGAAAGGACATTCATGTAAGTCTAACAACTTTATTAAATCATTGCTTGCAACTGTCTGATAATGCCAGACATACACAAAAATGACTTCATTTCCTTAATATTTAAACATTCAGGAGCTTCACATCATTCTAACAAACTCCAGTTCTTACTATTGTTTAAATTCATACAACCAAATCTGCATGCAACTCTTAATTAATCATCATACCACTTCCTTCTACCTGTAGACAATTCTCATCACTTATTTTATTAAAATTATTGAAATACAAATACAATAGCTGTTAAATACTACAGCAAAACTTATTAAATATAATATTGACAGTATAAAAAGAAATTTGCTCCAAAATAACTTATCTTCAAGACTATTATCAAATACTAAAGCAAACTTGATCTGGCATAATTATTATACTAGCATTAAAATTATCAATCTGGTAATACAGATGTTATTTACTGAAGGCATGTTCAATCAGATGAAATCTCATGATTATGAATGAGTATACTTTTAATAGGTCAAAACCCACCACTATAAAATTGTATTGATTTATATACCATTATCAAAATTAGATTAAACCTAGAATATTGTACCAATACTTTAGAACATGTAAGCCCTTACAAATGTCTCAAAAGACCAACACATAAGTACACAGAGGTCAGACAAGAACAACAGTCTATGGACACCAAACTTTATCTGTAAGTTTTCATTTTACTTCTAGTCCAATTAATTAAATTGGGTGAATTATCCATTTATTCAGAACCTTCCCCTTTTATTTGCCCAGCTATCACCTCCCCTCCAGATCCTTTTATCCCCTCTCCCCCACCCACTATTAGCACCATAAGTGACATGTGCTCCATATCCTCCACGGTTACTGTTCCATCCATACTCACGGCTCCTAAAACCTCCCTGGTCAGCCCACGGACTAAATGATCCCCTTCCCCCTCCACTTCTTCCCTGTTGTTGCCATGCTGTACTACGTTCATCTCTCCATGAGGAAGCCCAAGGTGTTGGTTTCCATGATCCTCTGTCTGATCCTCTCCATCCTCTTCCTCTTCCTCTTCCACTAATGTCTCGGCTTCGATCAATTACATTGCTAGGCATATTCTGTGCTGCCTGGAACTGAAATAATAAAAAAAAAAAATAGTAAATTTAAGTCTTTAGAATAGAGCTCCCAGTATTTAAAATGCAATAGTCTTGGTCTTAAGTATTGTGATGAAAATATATATATAGTGGTACCTCTACTTACGAGCAGCTCCCAACTCGAACATTTATGTAAGTGTATTTTTGTAGGTGCTTTTGTAAGTGTATTTTTGGGGGGTCTGAAATAGATTAATCTAATTTTCATTATTTCTTATGGGAAAAAATTCCTTCTGTATCGGCACTTGAATAGCAGTCTGGAACGAAATTTGCTCGTAAGTAGAGGTACCACTGTATATACTGTTCATAAAGCACTAAACTCATTTGGGTTGTACACCACTTCAAAATTTTAAGCTGGAAAAATTAAACGGACCAATATATGGTAGGTGATAGTTATAACAAAGGACTGAAAAAAAAAGCTTGTATACAAAACAACTGTCTGTTGGAGAGTTATCTTCGCAATTTAATTTCATGTAGAACTCTAATTTGAAATATTTGAACACTTAAAATAAAATAAAAAAAAAGCTATATACTTATTAGTGAGGCAAGACTCTTTCTTTTAAAGGAAAAACACTATGGAAGGATAATGCAATTTAAAACCAAGGCACTCAATATAAGTTATATGGGAAGTGGTGATTAAAAAAAAAATGGAATAGGAGGAAATGCAGCTTTAAGATGGGAAACTTCTGAAAAAAAAAATCCGAAAGGCAAGTGTATTTATTAACTTCCGTAACAGGCACTAAAAACTTTAAATCTAAGGAAAAGAGAAACAAAAAGTTAATGTGCATATATTTTTTTAATACAAATTGCCCTGCCTTGGTGGAAGAAAGCCGTTGAGTTACGAAATATGCATACATACATTCTTTCTTTCAACACGTCGGCCGTTTCCCACCGAAGCGGGGTGGCCCAAAATGAAAAACGAAAGTTTCCCCTTTTACATTTAGTACATACATATACCGTACATTTGTTTTTGGAAAGGGTGGGGATGTTACTGTCAGAGGTTAATCTGAACTGTCATCAGCACACTTCTAAAAAGACAGTAGTTTAATAGATGATAGCAATATGTTTTCATCTTTAGGTTATGGGAGGCCTGGTCTGGGACAGGGCCACGCAGCATTGATCCTATGACAAGAGACAGCCTTAGAGGTAAAAAATAAAGTATATTGTACCATATATATATTTTGAAGGCTACTTACTTGTTTATTCTTGCTTACCTGCCAAGAGGTGTCTCTCTTAAGCAACTCTCTTAATGCCACAGATGCATATGATGATGATGGTAAGGTCATTTCCACAATAACAGATTTTTGTGGTCCATCTGAGAATAAACAAGGAAAAATCATTATTCCAATTTCTCAAGAAATTAACACTTGGCACTTAAAGAGGCTTACGACTATCACAACTAAGCTTACACGCCATCGTCAACGAGAGCCAACTAGTTAACGCAATAGGAAACGAGATATATGGAGTCCAGACACTGTAAAAAAAAAAAAAAAAAACTGAACGGGTGGTGGGTGATCACTCGGTCAGGCAAAATAAACGCGTATTAATAAGTGTCCAATTTTAGTTCATTCACGTACGTTTTTAAGTTTGTGGCTGTATAACCCTTGTGGTTTAGCGCTTCTTTTTATTATAATAATAATTAAGAGTTTGTGAAACTTTTTGGTTTAGCGCTTCTTTTGATTATTATAATAATAATAATTGTGAAACTTTTACCTCGCAATATTTTTTTTATTATAATAATTACCTCAATACAAATACTCTTACATTGTGTAAAAGTTAGTAAAGAAGAATAAATATTCAGCAACACCATTTTTAGTGAATGATATTATAATAAGCACTAAACCCACAAGGGTCGTGAATAACTATAGATAGAGTGCAGGCATACGAAAGGAATATTTTTCTACAGTTATCCCCCAGCAACTAGTGTTGGACTAGAGAAAACTTAATTCTGTGGGTGTATGTAATGTTTTTCTTATATAATTTTGAAAAAAATATCATAGATGGATTAATGGAAATGGCTATATTAACATAATATACGACATTTAATGCACCGAAGAGATTATTATTATGGCGTCTTCAAGAGTAGAGAGAGACTTAGTGATTTTAGTGTGTACCTGCATGCCAGCACAGTGTGTAAGTATATTTAGGTACAGGTACACAAGTATAATTATCAAGAGTACATATAAAATATGCAATAACCTTAAATAACTTGAAATTTTGGAAAGTTTCCAGACATAATAGAGAGATGTGCTCACGGAGAATGTAAGCAAACCGGGTGGGGCACAGTGACCATATTAGAAAGACAGGTGGGGTGAACCATATAGCGAGTTTTGGTCATAATTTGAAATGTCCGTATTAGCAGAATGCTATAAAGTGAAACGCTGTAAAGTGGAAGGGGAGGGGGCTACTGTATAACATTTTGATCTTGAAACTAAGGAGGAAACATTTTTGGCTGCATTTATCACAGGACTGGGGATAATAGAATGTCTGGATGTTGCAGTTGTATGGGTAATTCGATTGTGATGTCAGCACACTTCTGGAATGATGGTGACTGAGTGAACATTGGTGAATGTGTTTTCTCTGTACAGTCACCACTGCCTTGGTGGGAGAATGTTGTACCTTTTAACTGTCATGGCGTTGATCTCTGCATCTCTGCTAGCACTGATTTAAGTAATTTTCTGTGTAATATGACCAAAAAAAAAAAAATTAGGGTCAGTACTTATCGAGATATAAGGCGGCGAAGTTGGCACTGGATGCTTACGTGAAGGCAACATGGAGTCCCGCAGCTTGCAGAAATGTTGCAGATATAACTTTTTTCACTTTTTTTTGTTAATTTATGTATTTTCTATGTTGTGATAATTACAAATATTAGGTATAGAAATAGTAATCAAAGTCACAAACACTGACAGGTGAAATGTTCACCTGCCTTGGTCACATACTGTTGTCTAGAAATATATACAAATCATTTATTGGTCCCAGCAATGTTTTTAGATGTGCTGAAGTATATCAAACTCCTTGAAGCACAGTCTCACTCAACATTGCTGATGGTGGCCACATTAATCTCAAAGCCACTAAACTCAGGGTTAACATCACTTTCATAGGAAAAAAAAGTTAGTACATGATATTAGTGAATTCCTGAGGTTTGCCACACTGCTTTAGCTGGTGCTCAATTGACCTGGTGCTGTGGTCCCAGATTTTTTTAATACTGCACACACTTGAGTGTTAAGACCCATTCTATACTGCCTAAACCCCTCGGACCTATTGCGCCAAATTTGAAGGCGGGAAAAATAAAACACTTATCTATCTACATTTGGAGGGCTAATAGTAAGAATGTAGATCTACATTTGGACAGTTAAAGGGTTAAAAATAAATAGTAAGAAAGAATTAAAAAATATTCAATAGTTTTAAATTGTTACCTTTAAGAATGTTGTCCTCAACTTTAATTCCCCACAACTTATCCATATCTGACTGCAGTAGTGATTTGGATGCATCCCTGTAATAACATATTTTTCCAGACGTATTTGTGGGCACCACCACCATTCTTCGATAAACGCCTCGTGCTGCATAAGCTCTGTCCATAGAAAAAAGTTTATAATACTAAAGTAAAGTGAGCTACATGATTACGAATCAGTTCTGCATAATAATAAAATATAAAAGAAAGAAATACTACATTCACACCATGCCTAATAATTCTACCATAAAACATGTGTAGTCAATTTCAATAAATTTCAGCAGAGAGAAAATTTAATAATTTTATTTAAAAAACATAAATACAGTGAGAAATGAGAAGATCCATGATTTTTGCCAGTTTGACAATGGCTACAAGTCAATGATTTGAACCCTCAAAGCGAGAAAAACATACATAATTTTTTTTTGTTGAACACAGTCCTTTCTTTAAAAATATAAAATTGTCCTCAAGTATATATAAATAAATAAGAGTCAGGTTGAAATTAAACTAAATGTGATGTAATTTAAGTGGGAGGATCATTCTGGCCTTTATACACAAAATTTATGTCCTTGAATACAATATGTATTTTGAATATATGCAGAAAATTCTAAGTGTAGGAATTAAAGACAGTGTGGTGTTACCAAAGGCATAATTCAAAGGGCTGGAGGGGTTGTTGAAGTGGTAGTGACAGCACCAAGGAAAAACTTCAGTACTCCCAAGCCCCGCAAATAAAAACAGTAACAAAAATAATAATAATAATGTTACTGCAAGATAAGTCTCCTAGCCTCCCCTTCCCACCAGATATCCAACCCAAAGCCTCCCAATATAGAAATTCTGCTGTTGCCCCTATGAAGTGGTTTGGGCATTTGGTGAGGATGGAGAAAGATTGGGTGACAAAGGTGTGTATATCAGGGGTGGAAGGTATAAAGGGGTAGGGATCATCCCAGAAATGGTTGGAGTGATGGGGTAAAAAAAAAAAAAAAAGTTTCCAGTGCTAGAGGGGCTAGAATGTGCAACAGAATTGTGTGTGAATGTTAATTGGAGTAGACGTGTGTTTTGTGTTCGAGTGTGAGCAAGTAACATTTATGAAAAGATTAAGGGAAATTAGTTAGACTAGAATCCTATAAGTAGAAAAATCAATGGTTGCACTGTAACTGGATATTGCAGTTTAGAGTCATCTGAACTGTGATCCCAGCATAATTCTGGACAGCAGTTTTATAAATGATGGTGAATGTGTTTCCTACTTGGATCACCCTACTTCAGTGGGAGATGAGGAAAAAAAAAATAAAGGCCTTAATACCACAATCAGCATGTTTATTATCATTATCATTGTGGGAATAAAATGCTGATAGCAGTGACAATGACATCAGTGGTGCTAATACCAAGGGTATGCTATATTACAACATTTAAAGAATGTAAAGAAAATGGCTTGCTGTATAAAACTCAATGAACTACTAGGAACAACACTTTACCCTGAAAATCTAAATTACTAGTTTATATTTTTGGTTGTGAGAACCAAACCTAAGTTCAGAAGGGAGTGTTTCTTTCAAAATGGCTTTAATAAAGATGAATGGCATTAACACAGATAGAAAATGCCATTCAAAATAATTATGAAGAATATAAGTCACAATACCACGGTTAGAACAATTCACACTTATCTACAAATTGGATATGAAGCTAGATGCCATTTTGGTCCATCATACCTTACCTGTGATGTACCTTCGATGAGTTTTGAGTCTCACTACTCTGAGCCCAGCCGTGGGCCAGGCTCGTCTGGTGGTTGCCTGGTCAACCAGGCTGTTGCTGCTGGAGACTTACTGCTTGCTGTTCCAGCCGTGATATCTGATATCTTCTGGTAAGATGTTGAATAGTCTGGGGCCACGAATGTTGAGTGTTCCCTTATTGTGCCCACTGCACCCCTGCTCCTCACTGGGTTTATTTTACACTTTCTCCAATCTCTCTCACCTCAGCAAGTTGTGCAAATTTGGGCCCAAGCCCTAGAGTGCTTTCCAGGTATATATTATCATGTATCTCTCCTCCGATCCAGTGAGTACATGTTCAAGACTTTAAGGCGCTCCCAGTAATTTAAACACTTTATTGGCTCTATGTGTGTCATAAACGATTTCTTTATTTGTCCCAGCACAGATATTTCTCCTGCCTTGAACAGGGCTGTCAGCACTGAGCAATATTCCAAATGAGAGCACCAGCAATTTAAAGAGTGTCACCAGTGGCATTATTTCTTGTTTTGAAAGTCCTCAATACCCACCCCGTCATCCTCTGGTTGTCGTGATCTTTGTCTTATTATGTTCTTTGAAAGAAAGTCAGATGACATAATTATTCCAAAGTCTTTTACCTTTCATTCTACCGTATTTGGCAATCCTCTTGAGTTTTGTACAATGTGTTCCTTTTGAGCTTTTCATTCTTTCCATACCTAAGCACCTGGAACTTACACCATTGAATGTCATGTTGTTCTCTACTGCCCACTAGAAAACCCTGCCTATATCCTCTTGTAATTTTTCAGTGCCTTCTACCATAGTGACTTTCATGTCTATTTTAGTGTCATCTGCAAGTGATGATACAGAACTGTGACGAGTGTTTTATCTATGTCTGCTATGAGAATAAGAAACAGCAGAGGTGCCAGGATAGTACCATCGGGAACTGAGCTTTTTACCTCGCTGATGCTGGATTTCACTCTGTTTACTACTATTTTTTGTGTTCTGTGTTGCAACTTGCATACGTACTATATAACATCCATTGGTTTTGGTCATTTTCTTGGCTTACTTTAAAATTTCAATATCTGAGTTAAAGTGAAATTAGCCAACATACTGAGAAAAAATATAACAACTTACTTAATTTCATGTTTGAGAGCACTGAAAGTGAGCCCATCAGCCTCAAGCATCTCAGCATACCAATCCTTGATTTCATTGTTTGGATACTCCACATTATACCCAGGTAATGGCAGTACCACCTGCAATGATTAGACATTTTATACTTTTATACTATGCTTAGGCCTAACAAAACACAGTACAAAGAAAGTAATATACATGCAATTACAGATAATAGCAAGTGAGGAGATTCTGTCAATTGATACAAAATTTAATTGTAAAATTAGATCTCTTTTTAGAAAATAAAATACCTTTCTCTTTTCTGCTGAAGATGCTTCAACATCTAGGTTAACAACAATGCACTACGAGCCAAATGTGCTTTAACCCTTTACCAGGCCAGGTGTGCCTCATATTTGATTCTGCCATAGAGGGTATTTAAGAGGCGCCTAAAATAAATAAACTTGACAAATGAACACAAATAAATATGTCTTAGAATTGCTTATATTATCAGAATATAGGTTGAAAATGTTGCAGTGTCTCAAATTTGATGCGTGGCCTGGTAAAGGGTTAAGACAAGTGTCGGAGACAACTGTATATAATGAAAAAATAGAAAATCCTGAGAAAGTGACCAAAGTGTCATTTTATTGAGCTAAATCACTTCCTCACATACATAAAAATAAATCACTGAAAAGCAAATAGTAATAACACAAAATTCCAATTCATTCTTTCTCCAAGAAGTAAAAGACAAATTCATATACTACAGTGGTACCTTGACTTACGAGTGCCCCAACTTACGAGTTTTCCCAGTTACGAGCCATCACTTGGTTGATTTTTTGCTTCGAGTTGTGAGCCAAAAGTTACGAGCGAGCGTCAGCTACGCCGTCAGATACCGAGGAAATATAAAAAACCTCGATAATAACCAATGTGTAACATCTTTTCAATTTTGATACCACTGGTAGTATCATCCTGCCAGAAACAATTCTGGAACGTGTAATACATGTTCGGCAGGCCGGGTGGTTGGGTGACCAGCTGGCTGGCTGGCTGGCTGATTTGCTTTGGCTGCCTCTATCTCCTTCTGTCTGTCTGTGTCTCTATCTCACAGGTACACTTAAATACAGTGGACCCCCGAGTTTCGTAAAAACTTCACTCCTGAAGTCTGCTCAAGTGCCATTACCGAACGAATTTACTCCCTTAAGGAAAAATTTCACGTAGGTTAGTCTATTTCAGACCCCCAAAAATACACTTCCACAAGAACTTAAAAAATTATACTTACATAATTGCACGATTTCCGGGGTATTCGTTAACCGAGGGTCCACTGAACAGTGGTACCTCGGGTTACGAGCTTAATTCGTTCCAGAAGGCTGTTCGAGTGCCAATACCGAACGAATTTGTTCCCATAAGGAATAATGTATATTAGATTAATCCGTTTCAGACCCCCAAAATACTTACAAAAAATACACTTACATAATTGTTCGAGTTGGGAGCTGTTCGTATGCCGAGGTACCACTGTACAGTTATACATAGTGTAAATTACCTAGGATAACCCAAAAAATCCAGACAGAGTGCTATACTATGCTTGTAGATATAAGGCATAATAAGCATGACTGGCAAGTAATACACATTTTCACTTGTTCAGGAATCAGAGATGACGACTCTGCATCGTGTGTAATACCTGTTGGTTCATGAGCGGCTCTCTGAGACAGAGAAACAAGTAGACAGGAAGACAGATAGAGATAGACATAGACAAATAGACAGATAGAATCAGATAGACATGTTTATGTGTAACAATGAAAAATAAAGCCAAGGCAGTGCACGATCATAAAATGTCACCACTGCTGCACTGTCAGCAGTGGAGTGACACTCATCTTACACTGTGCTTCAAGGAGTTTCATATATACTCCAGCATTTCTAAAACATTGCTGGGACCTGGCAAAAAAGGCAAATATCATTTCTTATTTATAATTACATTTTTCTTATTTAAAAACCCATAACAAAAAAAACTGGAGTGTTTTTTGGGGAGGGCTGGAACGGATTAATGGCATTTCCAAGGTTACTGTACTTGCTAAAACACCATAACACTAAATTTGATTTGTAATCAAGAGCTAAAAAAAAAACCAATAATCCAAGTGAGATAACCTGGGAACTTTGTGTTATCACTATTACATCCCCTTTGAACCAGCAGATGAAAGGGAAACTAGAGGGCTAATGGAATAACAACAATTCATCAGCAGTCAGTAACTACGCTAGGAATGAAGGGGAGATAGAGAAGGAAGGACTGAAAGAGAATAAAGGATGGAGGGGAAAGGGTGGACAAAGGTGTGAAAAGAAATGAGTAAATTTTGGACTTCTAATGCCTGAGGAAAAGAACTAAATTTCTTTATAGAAGAAGAATACAGTTTTGAGTCATGGCTCTCAAAGGAAATGGGGATGGGGAGAAGAGATACCTTGAATTTTCCCAAGAAACTGCCAAAAACCACTAATTTTAGGAGATGCTTTAACCCTGCTTACCCTTTCAGGAGTCAGGAAAAAATGACTGGTACCTTCAAGACAGAAACAGGGGCAGATCCCTCCTCAACAGGATCCACAGACAAGCATCCAATAGTGAAAGCACAGAAGCGGTTGAACCAACTTCATTGCCACATGGCAACCACGCCCAGTGATTGCAGAATAGACAGCAAAGCTACCTCTAAGGTGCTAGAAGGCTAGGTGGGACAAGCCCCAGGATGTGGAGAGCTCAGACAACTCCAGGGAGAAGAATGCTTTGAAGCAGCATGCAACCCCAGCCTACAACAGTCACAATATGAGAACATCATAATTGACTGATCAGGATTTAAGTAAACCACACATTATATTAAGACCACATACAGTGCTGACATCATCTGCATAAAGTTAAAATAAACTAAAAAGAATGCCAAAGTCATACACCTTCAACTGCCAATCTTGGATCCTAGAGCGACCTCCGGTAGGTCCCACACTATAATCCAATTTCCTGAGCAATTAGTAAGAACACTGGGAGATCTTTATGATGATCCATTTCCTATTACTCAAGAAGGAAAATTTAAGCCAAAAAGTGATCATCATCCTCCCTACCAAGCAAGTCACCAGGGTTCTACAATTAAGTGACAATGTGTTAGGAAAAACCCAAGGTAACATTAACAATGCAACCCATAGAAAGACAATCCTATCAACCCTCCACCCACAAAAACATCTTCAGCACTGAACCCATCCACAGAAACCCTCCCAAGTAATTTTCATCTGTGCACCAGACCAGAATTCTATTTTTGGAGACTTTTTCTTTTTTTAAATTAGGTTGCACTTGACTACATTACGCTATGGAAATATATATTTAACCACAAATAAACATATTAGAAAATAGGTCACAATACATCTACCAACAAGATGTACAAGAAATAATAAGAAACATTCAAACTGGACCATTTCTTTTTCTAAGCACAAGAATGGGGTGCAAACTACTAGATATAACACTATGAATCTCCACCATATTAACAAAATATGGTGAAAAAACATATTAACCCTTAAACTGTCCACACGTAGATATACGTTCACGCGCGTAGCTGACCGAACGTACATCTACGTTTTATTTTACATTCGTTCAAATTTAGTGCGATAGGCCTGAGTCGCCTAGACATGAGAGAATGGGTCTTCGCCCTCAGTGTGCGCAGTATTAAAAAAATCGGGGACCACTTAGTACCTTGTGGGAGCACCAGTTCGATTGAGTGCCAGCTAGAGCAAATAGTGTGGCAAACACCAGGGATTCAATGATGTTATGTCGCATTAACACTCCCCTTATAAGAGGAAAGTAAAACTAGGTTAGATAAATACATGAGTGACTGTGCGTGGGTGTGAGTTGGACCTGACAATCTTGTGCTACTATGTCTGATGCCATGCTCCTTCCTTCAGAGGATGTGACCTGACTAGGTGGGTCATGGACCTGCCTTGCATGGGCCAGTAAGCCTGCTGCAGTGTTCCTTCTTTCTTATGTTCTTATGTATTCGGCAGGCTGGCTGGCTTTGGCTCTCTCTCTATCTGTCTATAACTCTATCTGTCCATATCTTTGTCTGTCTATATCTTTCTGTCTATATCTTTATCTGTCTATATCTTTATCTGTCTATATCTTTATCTGTCTATATCTTTGTCTGTCTATATATCTATCTATATCTATATGTCCTATATCTCTGTCTCTCTCTCACATGTACACATAAGTACAGTTACTATACATAGTGTAAATTACCTAGGATAACCCCAAAATTCCAGGCAAAATGCTATACAATGCTTGTAGATATAATACATAATAGGCATGGAAACCCCTGGCAAGTAATACGCATCGTCACTTCTGCATCGTGTATAATACCTGTTGGCTTACGAGACGCACTTTGAGACTGAGACAAGCAGACAGAAAGACATACACAGGCAGACAGATAAGCAGAGTTAGACAGACATAAGCAGAGCTAGACAGAGAGATACAGACAGAGAGATACAGACAGAGAGATACAGACAGACAGACAGATAGACAGACAGACAGATATTGAAAAAGGGAGGGTTCCCTCCAGCACTGCTGACATTTATCAAATGTCACTGGGCTGTCAAGAGTTATCTGACACTTGTCAACACACCATTCTTCAAGGAGTTTCATATACTCCAGGCACACAGGCAGACAGATAAGCAGAGCTAGATAGATAGACAGACAGATACATACAGATACAGGCAGATAGATAGATAGACAGATAGACAGACAGACAGATAGACAGACAGAATGAAAAAGCAAGGGTTCCCTGCACACATTCATTCATCAATGTCACTGCCTTATCAGTAGTTATCTGGCCATTGTCATAACACCATTCTTCAAGGAGTTTCATATATACTCCAGGATGTCTAAAACATTGCTGGGACCTATAAATACTTCGTATATATTTATAGACTATAGTAAATGACCAAGGCAGGTGAAACTGTTCACCTGTTGGTGTGATTGTGACTATTTGAGTACTATTTCAGTACATAATATTAGTGTTAGAACAAAGATTGGCTATGAAATCACAAGAACTATTGTAAATTGTAATTATCAGAACATAAAAATTATATAAATTAAAATAAAAACTAGAAAAAAAAGTATATCGGCATTACTTCTGCAAGCGGCAGGACTTGATGTTGCCGTCAGGTGAGCATCCAGTACCAAATTGGCGGGCTTATATCTCGGTAAGTACTGGACGAAATTTCTTTTTTTTAGCCTATCCTGTTTATAAAAATGTGCTCTTCATTTAAAAAAAATGAATTTTTTTTTTCAAAATATTCGGTCAGCTACGCGAGTGAACGTATATCTACGTGTGGACAGTTTAAGGGTTAAGTGTGTGCATTATATGAAGCCAATACAAAGATGTATAACATAAAAAATAAAGAGACTAACATTTTGCAATTTTTATCCAGCACTTCCTCACTAACAACAGGATAACTTTAAAGAGCCATACACCTGGTAGACAAATTTACAGACCTAAACAAGAAAGCAGGATATATTATGTACTGCACTTACATCTGCAATGTCTGCTACTTCTGCTTCTTCCTCGGTCAGGAAGTGGAAACCAGACATATTTTGACCATTTGTCTCAGTTGCTTCCATCTCAGGCTTGATTTCTGAGTCTTCTTTACCTTCCTCACCTTCACCATCATTGTCATTGCTTTCCTCATCCAATTCTAACAGCAAATAAAAAATACTAAAAATTAAAACCTTTACTGTACAAAAGTCAAGTCATCATTAAATGCATTTTTTCATCAATTAGCAAGTCTCATTTCACTACTAATTCTCTGCATAATATTTACACCACATATTGCCCTTAGTAGTGGAGATGTTGTATCTAAGGGCAATGTGTGGTGTAAATATTATGCAGAGAATTCGTAGTGTGGAAATTAGGAGGAGTTGTTGAGGTGGTTTGGTCATTTAGAGAGGATGGAGCAAAATAGGATGACTTGGAGGGTGTATAAATCTGTAGTAGAGGGGAGGAGGGGTCGGCGTTGTCCTACGAAAGAATGGAAGGGGTAAAAGAAGTTTTGTGTGCAAGGGGCTTGGACATGCAGCAGGTATGTTTACCTGGAGAGAATTCCAGGGGTCAACGCCTCTGCGGCCCGGTCTGTGACCAGGCCTCATGTTGGACCAGAGCCTGATCAACCAGGCTGTTACTGCTGGCCGCACGCAGTCCAACGTACGAACCGTTGCGAGCGTTTTAGATAGGAGTGATTGGAGTTGAATGATTTTTGGGACCTAATGAGCTGTTGGAGTGCAAGTAGGGTAATGTTTTTGTGGACATCTAAACTATCATATCTAAGCATCTCTGCAGACAGTGATTATGTGTGAATGATGGTGAAAGAGTTTCTTTCTTTTTTGGGGTCACCCTGCCTTGGTGGGAGATGGCCGACGTGTTAAAAAAAAATCTCAATATATCAAATAACAGTGGCTTTACATTTAGGAATCAAATCATGTGATTACATGTAACTTTAACTAATACAGTACTTTTAAAATGCTCATCCCACACATCTGAAACATGAAAGAAACAAAAGTTTGAAGAACATTCTACATTATTCTACTGTCATGAGGGTAAAAAAGCATGCAACACAATGAACACTTACCATCCACTTCAGTACTGGAGTCCTTGCGTCGGACAATGTCACCAGGTAGCACCTTCAATCCATACTTTTTGACCCGCCGAGAAGCTATAGTGTTCCACATCCAGCTTTGGTATGCATGGAGGTATAGTGTGCGAGTAGTGCGTGGGATCTGAAATTTCAGCTCAAATGATTACAACAATGCACACTATAATGAATTAAAAAATATTTTACTACTTTGCATTTTCACATTTCTATATTCCAGATAAATATTATCCATGGAGACAAAAACGGGAATGTATGAGAATATAGTGATACCAACACTTTTATATGGGTGTGAAGCATGGGTTGTGAATGTTGTAACAAGGAGAAGGCTGGAGGAAGTGGAGATGTCGCATAATGAATATAGGTAGTAGCTATTAATATAACAAAACAGAAAAGTCAGCAATCCTGAAAGTGCTATGTTATAGACCTCCAGCCACTGGTTATTTCTGAACATACAACATACAAGTAATTACACCTTACCCGGTTCAAGGCTTCTACAAGATCATTTCCTGTCAACTGTGAGAGCCCAGTTAATAACTGATTTTCAACTGTTGCTTCCCAGCCCTTACACAGCATTTTAAGAGCAGCCTCAGCATCTCCTGTTTCCTTCCACGTGGTGTGACAACGATGAAGGTCTGGAACATCATTATCACGAGGAGCAAGGATCAAATTAACTGCCTGAAACAAAAATAAGGTGCGTTCATATACTGTTCATTAAATTTCAATTCCATTTCACTCTTCTTGTCTGGATTCATCTTTCATTAGCTAAAAAGAGGATAAAAAAAAAATTAAGCCAAGCATTCCTTTTAAAGTGTTCAGAAAGCATTAATGTTATTAATTTCCCCTAACTCGTAGATTTTGTTTTGCACTTAGTATCAGACATTTATTTACAGAAATAAAACAAAAACAGCATATAGTAATTGAGCAATAAATACAAAAATTAAATACCTTACAATAAACCCTCCAACAATGCAACTTCACACTGCACAATTTTCTTGTGACACAAGAAAAACTATAATTATAGCACTAAAACTATAGTCCTATAAAGAATAATTACTCTATCTTCTTCTTTCAACAAGCCAGCCGCATCCCACTGAGGCAGGGTGGCCCCAAAGAAAAAACAAAAGTTTCTCCTTTTAAATTTAATAATATATACAGAAGGGGTTACTAGCCTCTTGCTCCCGGCATTTTAGTCACCTCTTACGACTTGCATGGCTTACGGAGGAAAAATTCTGTTCTACTTTCCCATGGAGAAATTACTCTATCATGAATGCAAAATTTGGATAAAGTACACCAATAACCAGGTGGCCACAAGTAGTAACCAAGCTGCCTTCTTCCCACACCTCTTAGTAAGCTAAAGCATTTCACATGTCTTAGTCATAGCCATTGAAGATCTTCCTTCTTTATTTAGCTAACGTTTTCAGTCAGGCTCTGATACAAAAGATTATTGAAACAGGAACAATCACTTGAAAGAAACTGAATCATTAGAATCTGTCAATTTTTTTGTTATAAAGCTATATGGTAAATCACTGATCATATTACGTTGAATTTATGAAATAATGAATACGGAAAAACTATGAATTCATAAATGTACATTCAAAGCATGATGGGTAATTTAATAAAAAAAAATGAATCTGTATGTTCTCAACTCTTTGTATTTTGTTTTTCACACTTCTGAATAAAATATATGGTTCTGCCATGCTCATTCATATTATGTCACTCCCTGCATCCTTACCTTTTTATGTTAACTTCTTGCTTGTTTAACCCTTTCGGGGTCGGTGCCGTACTAGTACGTTTTACGAGCAGGGGTTGGTGCCGTTCTAGTACGCCCAAATTCTAGCGGCCTCAATTTAAGCAGAAAACGTCTGGTAGGCATACATATGAAAGAATGGGTCTGTGTGGTCAGTGTGCGCAGTATAAAAAAAAATCCTGCAGTACACACTGCATAATGAGAAAAAAAAAAAACTTGAACGTTTTTTTCTATTAAAACAGCGACTTTGCAGTCGATTTTCGTATGGTATTTATTGATGTATTCTCGTTTTCTTGGTCTCATTTGATAGAATGGAAGATATATTACAGAAATAGAGATGATTTTGATTGGTATGACAATGACAAGTACCTTGAAATTGAGCTCAAAGTAGCGAAAATGTTCGATTTTTGACGATGTTCAAGAGTAAACAAATCACACCATGCGTCCAATACACATCAACTGGCGAGTCTTATATTCATGCACAAGTGCTCTGATATTATTTATACCATTTTTACAATGATGCAGTTGTATACATAACAGTAAATCTTCTATTTTTGTGAGAATAAAAATTCAAAATGGAAAGCAAAAGTAATGGAACAGGGGCCTGGAGACGTGGCTAATGAACAGAGAACATGTTATTTTAGTGCCAGGAATGTCTGCCTTGTTTACTCTGGACCCTATTTTGAAATTGGCATCGTTTGAAATTTGTGTGAAATTGGAAAATTGCCATTTTCTGACCACTATTTTGGGTAGATGAAATTGGTAAATAGGCAGTTTCTTCTACTCATTCGATAGAAGAAATGGAGTTCTAGCGAAATAGCTATAATTTTAGGAGACTGAAACATTGGAATTTGTCAAAAATAGGGCTCGAAGTGGGTGAAATCGCCGATGCGTCAGTGTCATACATACCGATAACTTCGCGAAAGCATAATTTCGTTAGTTTTCTATCAAATTTCATAATTTTGGTGGCGTTATGATTGGAAAAATATTCTCTATCATTTCATAGGAAAAAAATTTTTTTCCCAAAAATTTTTTCGACCCCAGGAACACTTTCCTGAGAAGGCCTGTCGACACCCAAAGGGTTAAATATCTGATTAGTCCCTAGGTTGGCACATTTCTTATATCCTAATGAACTTTAAGGCTAATATTATCTCTTCTTCTCTTACATCTTCTAACATTACTAAGTTACCTATTTGCTGTTACTCTGAAATTGAGTAGTGAGCTCCACCCTTCTTTTTAACTTTCAATCAATTGCCAAAAAAATAACTTTTTCATGTCGAATTTAAACCAATACAGTGGACCCTCGGTTAACGAATACCCCGGAAATCGTGCAATTATGTAAGTATAATTTTGTAAGTTCTTGTGGAAGTGTATTTTTGGGGGTCTGAAATAGACTAACCTACGTGAAATTTTTCCTTAAGGGAGTAAATTCGTTCGGTAATGGCACTTGAGCAGACTTCAGGAGTGAAGTTTTTACGAAACTCGGGGGTCCACTGTATATGGCTTGTACTGACTCATATCCAAATCTAAATTCTTTTTTCCTCACTCTTATACTGAAGTGTTTATATATATATATATACAGTGGTACCTCGAGTTACGATATTTTTTCGTTCGAGAATGCTGTTCAAGTGCCATTACCAAACGAATTTATCCCCATAAGGAATAATGTAAAATAGACTAGTCCTTTTACACCCCCAAAAATATACTTTCAAAAGCATTTAAAAAAATAAACAAACTTACATAAAAGGGCGATTTTGGGGACCATCGTAACTCGAGGTACCACTGTATATATATATATGTATATATATATATATATATATATATATATATATATATATATATATATATATATAAGGATGGGTCCACCTCTGGTACAAATTGTGGGACCCATAGCCTCGGAGAAGTGGATAAAAAGGCTTCAATATATATATATATATATATATATATATATATATATATATATATATATATATATATATATATATATATATATATATATATATATATATATATATATATATATATATATATATATATATATATATATATATATATATATATATATATATATATATATATATATATGTATATATATATGTATATATATATATATATATATATATATATATGTATATATAAACGTAAGGAAAGTAGTTTGTTGGATTATGTATTGGTGGATAAAAGGTTGATGAGTAGGCTTCAGGATGTACATGTTTATAGAGGGCAACGGATATATCAGATCATTATTTGGTTGTAGCTACAGTTAGAGTAAAAGGTAGATGGGACAAAAGAAAATGGCAACAGCAAGTAAGAGAGGTAAAGTGTATAAACTAAGGGAGGAGGAAGTTAGGGTGAGATATAAGGAACTATTGGCAGAAAGGTGGGCTAGTGCAAGTAGGAGTAGTGGGGGTTGAAGAGAGTTGGGATAGTTTTAAAAATGCAGTATTAGAATGTGGGGCAGAAGTTTGTGGTTATAGGAGGGTGGGCAGGAGGAAAGAGGAGTGAGTGGTGGAATGAAGAAGTAAAGGGTGATAAAAGAGAAAAAGGTAGATTATGAGAGGTTTTTACAAAACAGAAGTGTTAGTAGAAGAGCAGAGTATATGGAGAGTAAAAGAAAGGTGAAGAGAGTGGTGAGAGAGTGCAAAAGAAGAGCGGATGAAAGAACGGAGAGGCTCTGTCAAGAAATTTTGCTGAAAACAAGAAAAATTTTGGAGTGAGATAAACAAGGTAAGAAAGCCTAGGAACGAATGGATTTGTCAGTTAAAACAGAGTAGGGAGTTAGTAGATGGGGAGCTGGAGGTATTGGGTAGATGGCGGGAATATTTTGAGGAACTTTTAAATGTTGATGAAAAGAGGGAGGCGATATTTCATGTACTGGCCAGGAGGTACAACATCGTTAGGAGTGAAGAAGAGCAGGATTTAGTGTGGGGAGGTGCGTGAGGCATACGTAGAATGAAAGGGGTAAAGCAGCAGGAATTAACGGAATCATGACAGAAATGTTAAAAGCAGGGGGGGTATAGTGCTGGAGTGGTTGGTATTTTTGTTTAATAAATGTATGAAAGAGGAAGGTACCTAGGGATTGGCAGCGAGCATGTATAGTTCCTTTATATAAAGGGAAGGAGGATAAAAGAGAGTGTAAAAATTATAGGGGAATAAGTTTACTGAGTATACCAGGTAAAGTGTATGGCAGGGTTATTATTGAAAGAATTATAGGTAAGACAGAGAGTATTATTGCAGATGAGCAAGGAGGCTTTAGAATGGGTAGGGATGTGTAGATCAAGTGTTTACAGTGAAGCATATATGTGAACAGTATTTAGATAAAGGTAGAGAAGTTTTTATTGCATTTATGGATTTAGAAAAGGCATATGATAGAGTGGATAGGAGCAATGTGGCAAATGTTGAAGTGTATGGAATAGGTAGTAAGTTACTGAAGGCTGTAAAGAGTTTTTATGAGGATAGTGAGGCTCAGGTTAGGGGTGTAGGAGAGAGGGAGATTACTCCGAAAAGTAGGTCTTAGACAGGGATGTGTGATGTCACCATGGTTGTTTAATATATTTATAGAT
>WNWK01010817.1:0-27864 GCA_009830355.1 Cherax destructor | reverse complement strand
TTTGTAGTTCTGCCTGGTCCTCGTCCGATTGAATTCTTCTCATCAACTTCACATCATCTGCAAACAGGGACACTTCGAGTCTATTCCTTCCGTCATGTCGTTCACAAATACCAGAAACAGCACTGGTCCCAGGACTGACCCCTGTGGAACCCCGCTCGTCACCGGCGCCCACTCTGACACCTCGCCACGTACCATGACTCGCTGCTGTCTCCCTGACAGGTATTCCCTGATCCAATGTAGTGCCTTCCCTGTTACCCCTGCCTGGTCCTCCAGCTTCTGCACTAATCTCTTGTGTGGAACTGTGTCAAACGCCTTCTTACAATCCAAGAATATGCAATCTACCCACCCCTCTCTCTCTTGCCTTATCGCTGTCACCCTGTCGTAGAACTCCAGTAGGTTTGTGACACAGGATTTCCCGTCCCTGAAACCGTGTTGGCCGTCGTTGATAAGCTCATTCCTTTCTAGGTGCTCAACCACCCTTCTCCTGACTATCTTCTCCATGACCTTGCATACAATACATGTCAGTGACACTGGTCTGTAGTTTAGTGCTACGTTCCTGTCTCCTTTTTTAAAAATTGGAACTACATTTGCTGTCTTCCAAACCTCAGGTAGTTGCCCTGTTTCGATAGATGTGTTGAAGATCGTTGTTAGGGGTACACATAGCTCCTCTGCTCCCTCTCTCAGGACCCATGGAGAGATGTTATCTGGCCCCATCGCCTTTGAAGTATCTAGCTCGCTTAGATACTTGTGTGTGTGTGTGTGTGTGTGTGTGTGTGTGTGTAGTTTGCATTTTATGATAATATTCCCTGCTGTTCTTTATCCTTACAGTGTGACTTTGTAAATGGTCCAAGTCGGACCGAAACGTCGTCGTAAGCTCCTCTCTTTTTATATGTGCGGGTTGTGTGTGTAAGGTCTATCTCTGGCACTAATCTGGACACTTTCTTTCTTTGAATCTTTTTAAAGGGGAGGATTTTCCACACCAGTGCTGCATATTCAAGAATTGATGTCATGTATGAAGACAAAAAAAAAAGTGTGCCTTAAATACATCAATATATAGGTTTCTGTATGACTTTTTTATATTCACTAGCTGAACATTTAATGATGTTATTACCTTTGTGCATGCTTCATAGGACAAGTTTTGGATAATGCTTATTCATAGTTTTTTTTTCTTCTCTGATTCCTTTCAGTTTCATTACCTTGTCCTACAGTGGGTGAACTCTAGAAACCAATTACTTGACCATTCCTGCAGTCTGTTCAGGCCCTCCACCAGTTTTCTACCATGCACATCCATTTGTGTATAGAGCACATATGAATGAGTGCATGCCAGAAAATCTGTAGCTATTAAGTAACACCCTTTTTTATTAGAGGTTAGTTCATGAAACACATTGAAGAAAATGGAAAATGAAGATATGTATGAAAGTGAGGAAATAATGAATAGCAGATTGTTAGGATATATTAAGGAGTAATGAAGACAGAAAAATTGGCCAAAATGGTGGTATTGGTATTGAGCTTGACACACTACCTCAATTGCTATTACTCATTTATCTTGGCAAACTCACTCATACACCCACTCATCAGCTTGACCTTTTTTACATTCATTCATTCATCCCTCGAATTCCATTTCAAGTAGATCCGACTAAAGTACACAACTTTCAAACAAATCTCTAGGTTCAGTTTCACTGCCAGCACACTTTACCTCGAATTCCCATTTCAATAACAAAATACATCACATCTTGCACTCTGCCGCCAACCCACAATTCCTTTGCAAATCGTGCATGCGTAACACTCTCACCTGTTGCCAGTTGCCTTTGAGTAATTCACAACCAATACCACGCATAAAGTTGCAGTTGCTGCCAAATGGTTGTGTGCCATAGTAATTGATAAACCCTTTAGTCTTCAATGACTCAACAGCTTCAAGTATCTCCTCATCTGTTCCATCAACTTCCCTGTCAAAAAGAATACCAGACCATATTAGATATTTCCTCTCATTTCAAATTGCTTCACATAGCCTGCACATCACTGTCGGAGCTATCCACAAATAGCTCAGCTCGGCTTTATTTCCACATGCACACTGCTACCCACCACAGACCAACACCACCAAACATTAATGTCAAACAACAAATATTCTGACAAAATCTGATTTAAAGGCAAACTTCCTTCAAGAATCAGCATCTCCATGTCAAATGAAATGGGAATGCATGATGACAAAGAAAAAGAGGAGGAGAAAAAAAAAAAGGAAGAAATCAATGATGCTGAAAAACAGAATAATGGGTAATAAAATCTTTTGTACATAAAACAACTGTAGAGCCACAGTGTCATGGGGAAAAGAAAAACTTATGAAGTTCTAAAAACCACTTATTTAGGATGTTAAACATGCACTTAAAATTTTAACCATAAAGATCATTTCATTTTTTAAACTCAGGCTGTCTCTTTCCATGGCAGGGTGACCCAAAGAAAAAATACAGCCACCATCATTCATTTAATCATCATCTTTCCAGAAGTGTGCTGACATCACAAACTGACTGCAACATCCCAATACCTCTTAACCCTTTGACTGTTTCGGTCGTATATATACGTCTTACGAGCCACTGTTTCAGACGTATCAATACGCCTAAATTCTAGCGGTTTCAAATCAAACTGGTAGGCCCACACATGAGAGAATGGGTCTGTGTGGTCAGTGTGCGCAGTATAAAAAAAATCCTGCAGCACGCAGTACATGAGAGAAAAAAAAACTCCGACCATTTTTTTGGATTAAAACGCCAACTTTGAGGTGTATTTTCGTATAGTATTTATGGTTGTATTCTCTTTTTTTGGTCTCATTTGATAGAATGGACAACATACTACAGAAATATAGATGATTGTGATTAGTTTTATGATGAAAACAACCTTGAAATTGAGCTCAAAGTAGGAGAAATGTTCGATTTTTGCAAATGTTCAAGAGTAAACAAATCACACCACGCGTCCAATACACATCAATTGGTGAGTCTAATATTCTTTCACAAGTGCACTGATATTATTTATACCATTTTTACAATAATGTAATAGTCTGCATAACGGTAAATCTTCTATTTTTTATGTGAATAAAAAATCGAAATCGAAACCAAAAGTAATATAAGAGGGGCCTAAAGACGTGACTAATGAACAGATAACATCTTATTTTAGTGGCCAGGAATGTCTGCATTGTTTATTCTGGACCCTATTTTGAAATTGACAACTTTTTTATTTTGCATGAAATTGGCCAAATTGCCAATTTCTGATCACTTTATTGGGTAGTTGAAATCGATAAATTGGTGGTTTCTTGTACTCAATCGATAGAATAAATTGAGTTCTAAAGAAATATCTATGAGTTTGGTCAACTGGAACAATGGAATTTACCGAAAATAGGGCTCAAAGTCAGCGAAATAGCCGATGCGTATATACTGATGAGATCACTAACTTCGCGAGAGCATAATTCCGTGAGTTTTCCATCAAATTTCAAACTTTTGGTGTCTTTAACATCGGGAAACGATTTGCTATCATTTCATAAGAAAATGTTTTTTTTTTTTTTTTTAAATTTTGCGACAACAGGAGAGCACTCAGGATTGAGGGTTGCGACAGTCAAAGGGTTAAAGAGTGTAGGCACTGCCCTTTTCACCTCCAAAACTCAAGTCTCATTAACCCATTTCCCTGAATCCCCTCAAAAAAAGTAAACAGCACATCCATGAAAAAACCACTTGTCTCCATTCACTTCTATCTAACATGGTCACACAAGCCTGTTGGATGTTTAAGCCCCTAAAACTCAAAAGCCTTTTTCATCCCCTCCCTCTAACCATTCCTGAGACAACCCTCCCGCCCCATCCAACCTTCCAGATTTACATACCTTCTTCGTCAATCTACCCCTCTCCAGTCTCTCTACATGCCCCTTGTCAGCCTTCTGAATCATACCCTTGCTGATTCCACATTGTCTTTCAATTTCAATGCTCTAATTCTCTACATGATATTCACACATACTGCTCTCAAGCATGACATCTCCGTTGCCTTTAGCCTCCTCCTTGCTAATTCAAAACCCTTGCCTCACACTCCACAAATACTTGGAGAGAAGTGGTCTCATAAAATACAACCAGCACAGGTTCAGAAATGGCACGTCAGGCCTTACCAAAGTTTAGAAATTCTATGACAAAGTAACAGAAGTGAGGCAGGAGACAGGGTTGGGTCGATTGCATTTTCTTTAACTCCAAGAAAGCATTTGATACTTTGCCCCATATGAGACTGGAGCAAAAAAACTTAAGATGCAGGCAGGAATAACTGAGAACATACTATGGTGAATCAAGAAGTATCTTAGGGAAAGGAAGCAAAGAATGACAGCCCAGGAACAGTTGTCAAAATAGAGAAAAGTAACAAGCAATGTACCACAAGGATCAGTATTAGGATCAGTGCTTTTTCTGTTTTATGTGAACATCATACCAAATGAAACTGAGTCACATGTACAGTGTCTGTATTCATTAATGAAGGAGAATACAATGAGAAAACAGGAAAAGGATCTGGACAAACTGCAGGGTTACCTTAGATATACCTTTGGTCAGGCAAGTGGTTGCTTGAATTCAACCCCCATCAAATGCAAGGCTATAAAGATTGGGGAAGGGACCAGAAGACATGACCTCATTCAAAGAAGAGGATCTGGGAGTAAGCATATTGCCTAACATATCACCAGAGGCTCATAACAACTGAAAAACGTCAGCAGCCAATGCTCACTTGTGAAATCTGAGTGTGGTCTTCAGGAATCTCAACAAAGAGTGAGTCTAGGTGCTTTATACAATATGTCATGCCAGTCTTGGAGTACACAGCACCAGTATGGAACCTACACCTAAGGAAACATGTTAAAAAACTGGAGAAACAACTGTAGAAGTATGCAATGAGTCTAGGTTCAGAGCCAATGAGGAAAGGTTAAACAAACTGAATCTAATGACCGTGGGGGACAGGACTAGGGAAAACATGATGATAACGTACAAAATACTCAGAAGAATTGATAGGGCAGACCAGGACAGGCAGTTTGGGAAGTGAATAATAGGAACTTGGGGGCACAGCTGGAAGCTAAAGGCACAAGATGAGTTGCAGGGATGTCAGGAAACATTTCTTCACTCTCAGGGTGGATGGAAAATGGGATAACCTCGATGAAGAAGTGGTGGAGGCAGACTCCTTACACAGTTTTAAGAATAGGTATGATAGGGCCCACAAAGCTAGGAGGGAGTGAATCTGATAAGCAGCAAGGTGGGAGGTAGAGCCAAGAGCTAAGACTTGACTCCTGCAATCACAAAGAGGCGAGTACACTTCCAACTTTTTCCAGTCATTCTATGGTTCACATTATTAGTAGTAGTAGCAGTAGTTTGTAGTAAGTAGTAGTAGTAATGGTAGTGGTAATAGTGGTGGTAATAATAGTAGTAGCATTAATAGCAGTTAGTAGTAGTAGTAATAGCAGTAGTAGTAGTAGTAATAGTAGTAGTAATAGCAGTAGTAGTAGTAATAATAGCAGTAGTAGTAGTAGTAATAGCAGTAGTAGTAGTAATAGCAGTAGTAGTAGTAGTAATAGCAGTAGTAGTAGTAATAGCAGTAGTAATAGTAATAACAAGAGTAGTAGTAGTAATAACAGGAGTAGTAGTAGTAATAGCAGTAGTAGTAGAAATAGCAGTAGTAGTAGAAATAGCATTAGTAGTAGTAATAATAACAGTAGGAGTGATTTAAAACACCAGCCGTCTCCCACAGAGGCAAGGTGACCTGAAAAAATAGAAACACTTGCACCATCACTCATTCTATCACTCTCTTGCCAGAGGTGTGCTGACATTACAGCTCAGACAACCTTCCCTCCTTCAGAGGGAAGGTACTGTACTTCCCACCTCCAGGACTCAAGTTCGTCGAACATAGGTTAGGTAAGGTTTGTCAGGAAACAGGACAAGTGTTTCCTGACACGGGTCTTAGTCAGATGATGACCCACCGTTGGAGCTTTTGGTCATCTTACCAAGGCCTTCCACTGGCTTACCGGTACACCCCTTCAAAAATTATGGTCATACTTATAACCATTTCTATTGATAACCGTCAAACTGGTTTCCCTGAATCCCTTCGTTTTAAACTACTCACACTTCAACAGCACATCATATCATGAAAACCACTTTCCTCCCCTCATATCTAACACGCTAACACATGCCCATAGGATTTCCAACAGGTTTTGTACACATAAACTTCATTACACCCTACCCCCTCCTTTCCTCCACTTCAGATTTATACACCCTCCCAGTCATTTTATTTCGCTCCATACACTCTAAGTATTCAAACCACCTCAACAACCCTTCCTCAGCCCTCCAGATAATACTTTTGGTAACACCACACCTCCTCCTACTCTGCATATTCATACCAAGCCATTTTTATTAAATTTCATCATCATTAAGTTAAAAAAAAAAAGACAAAATCAACCAGAAATGTCTAACTTTTCAGGACTCAGCATGAACATTCGCTGAACACCCAAGCTCATTTAGTTTTTAAATAAATGGAGTAGCTGCTATCAACATTATATATAAAAGGGCAAACAAAAGATGAGAAACATATTGAGAATGAATGGGAAAATAACATCTAAGAATACTTAACTGATCAACCAGTAAGCTATAATAAAATAAATGGCAAAAGACAGTAACACCATCACAAAAAACAACGAACGGAAACATGAAATTACCTTAAGACAATTCGATAGTGGTTTCCAAATTGAAGATTTAACCTCTGTGGTTTTTCACGGAAGTGGAAGTTACCAATGTGTATTGATCTTAAATTTTTTGTTGCCAGCCACAGTCTTTGTGGTGCTACCTGTATAAAAAAAAATACAAAGAGTGAAGAACTAAGCAATTTTTGCAGGCAACACTTGTAAATTAAATACATTTACAAATATGAAACAAATTTTGTACATATATAACTTCTAAAATTTTCATCCTTTTTTTAGGATCATAATTCCATAAGGATTTTATCAGATTTTGCCTTTTTTGGTATCAGTACCTTTAGAAAAATGATTCTCTACCATTTTAGAAGAGAAAAAAAAAAGACAGTAGTACCGTTCAATTTGAGGGGTTTTGCTAGTGAAAGGGTTAACCTGCTACCTAAACCTATACATATCAATTCTAACCCTGCTTTATTCTTTTATATGGAAGAAAGATAACACTGGAATGGATCAGGTGTCACTGCACCAGAGCATAATTATAGAGAAATATGGATGAACGTCTAAATAAAAGACCTTTCTTGAATTAAAATAGACAGATACAGTTAATTTCCTTTACTAATTTTTACATACATACATACATACTTCTTCTTTCAACAAATCACCCATTTCCCACCGAGGCAGGGTGGCCGAAAAAGAAAAACAAAAGTTTCTCTTTTTACATTTAGTAATATATACAGAAGGGATTACTAGCCCCTTGCTCCCGGCATTTTAGTTGACTCTTACAACACGCATGGCTTATGGAGGAAGAATTCTGTTCCACTTCCCCATGGAGATAAGAGGAAATAAACAAGAAAAAGTAAGAAAATTAAGGAAAACCCAGAGGGGTGTGTATATATACGCTTGTACAGTGGACTCCATGTCACCATGGTTGTTTAATATATTTATAGATGGGGTTGTAAAAGAAGTAAATGCTAGGGAGTTGGGGAGAGGAGTGGGATTAAATTATGGAAAATCAAGTACAAAATGGGAGTTGACACAGTTACTTTTTGCTGATGATACTATGCTTATGGGAGAATCTAAAGAAGGATAAGGTTAACCATAAAATTGATGAAAGAAAAAAGGTGAGTGGTGCATTGAGGTCTGTGGAGACAAAAAAAAAAAACGTTATTTATGGAGGCAAAGAAGGGAATGTATGAAAGTATAGTGGTACCAACACTCTTGTATGGGTGTGAAGCGTGGGTTGTAAATGCTGCAGCGATTAAGCGGCTGGAGGCAGTGGAGATGTCCTGTCTAAGAGCAATGTGTGGTGTAAATATTATGCAAAGAATTCGGAGTGTGGAAATTAGGAGGAGGTGTGGAGTTACTTAAAGTATTAGTCAAAGGGCTGAAGAGGGGTTGTTGAGGTGGTTTGGTCATTTAGAGAGAATGGATCAAAGTAGAATGACTCGGAGAGCGTATAAATCTGTAGGGGAAGGAAGGAGGGGTAGGGGTCGTCCTCGAAAAGGTTGGAGGGAGGGGGTTAAGGAGGTTTTGTGGGCGAGGGGCTTGGGCTCCCAGCAAGCGTGTGTGAGCGTATTAGATAGGAGTGAATGGATACAAATGGTTTTTGGGACCTGACGAGCTGTTGGAGTGTGAGCAGGGTAATATTTAGTGAAGGGATAGAGGGAAACCAGTTATTATAGATTTAGCCAGACTTGAGTCCTGGAAATGGGAAGTACAATGCCTGCACTTTAAAGGAGGGGTCTGGGATATTGACAGTTTGGAGGGACTATTCTAAACTGTCATATATATGAGCACCTCTGCAAAGACAGTGATTATGTATGAGTGAGGTGAAAGTGTTGAATGATGATGAAAGTACTTTCTTTTTTGGGGATTTTCTTTCTTTTTGGGTCACCCTGCCTCGGTGGGAGACGGCCAACTCGTTGAAAAAAAAAAATGTATAGTATATAAAACTCCATGGGGAAGTGGAAAAGAATTCTTCCTCCGTAAGCCATGCATGTCGTAAGAGACGACTAAAATGCCAGGAGCAAGGAGCTAGTAACTCCTTCTCATGCATATATTACTAAATGTAAAAGGAGAAACTTTTGTTTTTCCTTTTGGGCCACCCCACCTTGGTGGGATACAGCCGGTGCGTTGAAAGAAGATAGTACGTACATATCAAAGTCTCAACATGGATTTTTATTGGCTTACTTCTTTAATAGATACAAGCTGACTGGTTTTAGCTCTCTTGTCTTTTGTTCCTGCATATGTAAAACTGCTTGGCTTTACCCTGAAAAATAGTAAAAATAATTAATGCATGAATTAGCCCTTTGATTGCTGTATCCAACTAAAGTCAAGGAAAATAATATTGTACTTAATGAGGTTATTCATCATTACTCATCATCCAATGAAAAATGTTTACAAAATACAGAAAGATTAAAAAATAAAAAATGGTGTGAGGGAGAATTTTTTTTATAATAATTAGGGGAAATTGATAAACTTGTATAGGTCATTTAGCACACGTGGAAAATGAGGCACTCTGGTATGATCCAAGAAAGATGAGCATAGGCCTATTTGAGCTAAGAGCTAGTTCCCCCCTCTATTTCCTCCCCCTTTCCTTGAGGAAAGGGAGAAGAGGGAAGGAATAAGAGAGGTGGGAAAATGGGGTTTAAAATATATCAGAAAGATATACAGCATTTTCTCTAAATCCATTAAGAGTTATGAAAGATTTGAATATTTATGGAAAATCTTAATTTTCTGATGTGCTAATATTTTATTAATATTTAAACAAATACAGTACATGAAAAACATGAACCTGAAGTCAATCATAATGCTAAGGAAAACTTTTAAACATATTTATTTCAAATACAGTGGACCCCCGGATTTCGTCAATAATTCTTTCCAGAAGGCCGTTCGAGTGCCGTTACCGAACGAATTTGTTCCTATAAGGACGAATGTAAGTTAGATTAATCCGTTTCAGACCCCCAAAAATACACTTACAAAAGCACCTACAAAAAAACACTTACATAATTGTTCGAGTTGGGAGCAGTACGAAATCCAGGGGTCCACTGTAGTTCTTTATTTTTATCGATGCAAGTGGCAAACATTATTTGGTAGGCATAATAAGGAATTCTTATCTAAAAATATTCAAGTACCCCGTGAGAAAAAGAGCAAAATATCAGAATAATGATTCATGCAACCTTTTGAAAAAAATATTCAATTTAGTATTAAAATTGACTCAATTGCTGATCAGTGTTCATTAAACTTTGCTACATCAAACCAATATATATTGGGTTTTTCTTTCTTTTTGGGTCTCCCTGCCTCGGTGGGAAATAGCAGACATGTTAAAAAAAAAAATTATTCTATTTTTTTATTAACACATCGGCCGATTCCCACCAAGGCAGGGTGGCCCGAAAAAGAAAAACTTTCATCATCATTCACTCCATCACTGTCTTGCCAGAGGGGTGCTTTACACTACAATTATAAAACTGCAACACCAACACCCCTCCTTCAGAGTGCAGACACTGTACTTCCCATCTCCAGGACTCAAGTCCGGCCTGCCGGTTTCCCTGAATCCCTTCATAAATGTTACTTTGCTCACACTCCAACAGCACGTCAAGTATTAAAAACCATTTGTCTCCATTCACTCTTATCAAATACGCTCACACATGCTTAATGGAAGTCCAAGCCCCTCGCACACAAAACTTCCTTTACCCCCTCCCTCCAACCTTTAATAGGCCGACCCTTACCCCGCCTTCCCTCCACTACAGATTTATACACTCGAGGTTATTCTGTCTCGTTCCATTCTCTCTACATGTCCGAACCACCTCAACAACCCCTCCTCAGCTCTCTGGATAATAGTTTTGGTAATCCCGCACCTCCTCCTAATTTCCAAACTCCGAATTCTCTGCATTATACAGTGGTCCCTCGGTTTTCGCCGAAAATTTGTTCCAGAATGCTGCTCAAGTGCCATTACCGAACGAATTTACTTCCTTAAGAAATAATGTCACGTAGGTTAGTCTATTTTAGACCCCCAAAAATACACTTGCAACAGCACTTACGAAAATACACTTACATAAATGTTCGAGTTTGGAGATGCACGAAAACCGAGGGTCCACTGTATTCACACCACACTTTGACCTCAGACATGACATCTCCACTGCCTCCAGCCTTCTTCTCGTTGCAACATTCATCACCCATGCTTCACACCCATATAAGAGTGTTGGTATAACTATACTCTCATACATTCCCTTCTTTACTTCCATGGACAAAGTTCTTTGTCTCCACAGACTCCGAAGTGCTCCACTCACCCTTTTTCCCTCATCAATTCTATGATTCACCTCATCCTTCATAGACCCATCTGCTGACATGTCCACTCCCAAATATCTGAATACATTCACCTCCTCCATACTCTCTCCCTCCAATCTGATATCCAATCTTACATCACCTAATCTTTTTGTTATCCTCATCACCTTACTCTTTCCTATATTCACTTTCAATTTTTTTCTTTTACACACCCTACCAAATTCATCCACCAACCTCTGCAACTTCTCTTCAGAATCTCCCAAAAGCACAGTGTCATCAGCAAAAAGCAACTGTGACAACTCCCACTTTGTATTTGATTCTTTAACTTTTAACCCCACACCTCTTGCCAAGACCCTCGCATTCACTTCTCTTACAACCCCATCTATAAATATATTGAACAACCACGGTGACATCACACATCCTTGTCTAAGGCCCACCTTTACTGGGAAATAGTCCCCCTCCCTCCTACACACTCTAACTTGAGCCTCACTATCCTCATAAAAACTCTTCACTGCTTTCAGTAACCTACCTCCTATTCCATACACCTGCAACATCTGCCACATTGCCCCCCTATCCAACCTATCATACGCCTTTTCCAAATCCATAAATGCCACAAAAACCTCTTTACCCTTATCTAAAAACTGTTCACCTATATGTTTCACTGTAAACACTTGGTCTACACACCCCCTACCTTTCCTAAAGCCCCCTTGTTCATCTGCTATCCTGCTTTCTGTCTTACTCTTAATTCTTTCAATAATAACTCTACCATACACTTTACCAGGTACACTCAACAGACTTATTCCCCTATAATTTTTGCACTCTCTTTTGTCCCCTTTGCCTTTATACAAAGGAACAATACATGCTCTCTGCCAATCCCTAGGTACCTTACCCTCTTCCATACATTTATTAAATAATAGCACTAACCACTCCAAAACTATATCCCCACCTGCTTTTAACATTTCTATCGTTATCCCATCAATCCCAGCTGCCTTACCCCCTTTCATTCTACCCACTGCCTCACGAACTTCCCCCACACTCACAACTGGCTCTTCCACACTCCTACAAGATGTTATTCCTCCTTGCCCTATACACGAAATCACAGCTTCCCTATCTTCATCAACATTTAACAACTCCTCAAAATATCATATCATATCAATCACTCCATTACCTGGCCTTCCAGGCAATTTGATTGATAGCCTCCACAGTCTCAACATTTTCCTTATAGAGCACAAATGTTGTGTATAACTGATCCTTTGGCCATCCAGTTTTGTCTCGCCGCACACTACCAGCTGGAATAAACACAAGAAAATAATTTATCCTGTTTCCAAACCAAGAAGTTCATTTCTCTTTAATTTTAAAATGCATCTTATATGCATATTCCTGTTATTATAAATACAGTTCCCATATATTTTCCTTCAAATGCCACAAAAAAAAATTTGTCTTCTTAAAAAGTACAATATTAGAAGATTAAGACGACATTTAGAATGTATTTCTAATGTAACATATGTTAGCACTTTCCAATTCAGCATTAATGAATTACCCAACAGCAACAGCAAAAAACATTTCCTGAAAGATTCTGTATGAAAATTTGGTGCTGTATAACAGTCACATCCAATAATGTTGATAACAAGATGGTAGACCTTTTAACATCTTCAAAGTTTACATGCCCTGATTAAAAATGCTGCATATTTTGACAAAAAAGATTTTATAAAAAGTAAAAGTAGCCGCCGCACATGATAATGAACTGCTGAGGAATAAATCTCTTTCTGGATGCCATGACATAAACATCCTTCCAGTAACCAGTATAGATGGCTAAACAGAAATCAAGATGCTGTTACTGTCATAGGTTCACAGGAGATGAATGACAAAACATGGGCGAGACACAGGCAAAGACAAGAAAGAAATGTGAAGACTATTTGCAAAAATATGCTGGCAGCATAAAAAAAAATCAGGCTAAGGTGAAATGAACAATGAAAATAATAAAGGTAAATTAAAGTCATCCTCAAATTATGTAAGAGGCTCAGACAAACTTAAAAGTTTCTCAAGAAAGACACTGCCTCCTCTCCTCTTCCAAAAATTAAACAGCACACAACCACCACCCTTATTTGCATCCATTATACCATAACCACTGCCACTAACTCCTGCCATCAACCTACATTCGCTACCCCTCAACATACCTGCAACTCTCATAGAATATGCAATATTGTATCTGGCCATCCTGTCCCCACTCAATATAACCAATAATACGCGTCTCTTCAATATCCACTACATCTCGTCCTACAATCACCATCCAAAGTTTATTTACCTTCAGCAATTTGAAAAAATTTGGTAGATTTGAGGCTTTAGTGGAGAGGGAAAGGGGAGGGGGGAAAAGTACAGAGCACTGGAGCTTCAGTGAGGGAAAACTGGAAAATAAGTTGTGCAAATCTATTATTAAACTAAGAGAGGCTTATTGCAACTGAATAATACTATATTAAAGATGGAAGGGAAGTGACTAAAAAAAAAAAAAAATGAACACAAGGAATTGCCAGTGCTTTGTTTTCATCAGCAACGAAAGGCCCAGAAGCTGAAATCTTTGATCTTACCTATTTTAGTTATTGGCAGATTTGTAGTGTATGTAAGTGGTGTCTCATAGGTCTGAACACTGCTGTCCCAGTGTCTAAAAGGAAAATTCGGAAGAATATATATTGGAAAATGTAACGTAAAACCTAACATGAAGATTATCATTCGAGGCAACTAACAAGATGTATTTAAAAACGAAACAAAAAATAAAAATGTCAACCAAAACAAAAGCCAAACAATGTACAGATGCCAAATTTCTCACGATTTAGTAAGCAAAATTGTGACGCAAAAGATGAAGATATAAGGGCTAAAACAGTATAGCAAAAGCTACATCAAGTGAAACAAGAAGCAATTAATAATCTAATTTTTTCTTTACCCCAACGACCATCTCCCAGGAAGGTAGGGAACCCCTCCTTCCTCCTTTCCATAAAAAAGGAAACAGATCAACCATCATTCATTCAATTGCTGTTTTGCCAAAAGTGTTTGTTTTGAAATCACAATTCAAATCACCCTCCAATAGCAACATCTTCACCCTTCATTCAGAGTGCAGGCACGGCATTTCCCACCTCCAGGACTCAAGTTCGGCCAACCAGTTTCTCCTGAATATCTTCATGTTACCTTACCTTAACCTATGAAACACCTTTGGAGGGTTTCAAGAGTTTACCTACTCTTGCAGCCTGGCCCTCGCCCAGGCTTGTCTGGTGCTTGCTCACACTCAAAGAGCATGATCATTAAAACCACCATGTCTCCATTTGTTCTTATCTAGCACCCTCACACAAGCCTGCTGGAGGATCAAGCCACAAACACTAAAAGTCTCCTTTACCCCCTCCCTCCAACCATTCCTTGGATGACCCTTACCCTTCTTACTTTACATCTCAAACTTATACACCCTTTTCATCATCCTATTCCTTGCCATCTTTTCTAAATGCTCAAACCATCTCAACAACCCCTCCTCATCCCTGAATTATACCCTTGCTGTCCCCACACTATTAATTTCTATGCTCCAAATTCTCTGCTTAATATTCACACAACACATTACTCTCAAACATCCTCCTTGCTGCAACATTCTAAATTCATGCCTCACCTATATAAAGCGATGGTACCAGTATACTTAGCAGTTACATTTGCAAAACTCTGAGACAGAATTTTTGCAAATGTTTAGGCATATTTTAATAGTTTATAGCAAATGCTGCAAGATGCATCTTTGAATTCCTAAGTATCTTATATAATTCTTAATGTAGGAACAGTTTCTTGCTACTTTCCTGGCTTACTCAACAGATACAATGCTAAACCTAGAAAACTCAGTTACTGGTTTGATCTCTCTCTTGCACGCAAGATAGTTCATTTGTAGGTACACTTGTTCTACCTTCTGCAAATGAAAAAATCAATAAATTAATAGATTAAAAAAGAACAAGCACTTTCATTTAACTAACAAAATCTTAGTTACAAATAGCTCTTATATACACGAAAATAACACACTTGTACAAATTACCTTTTCTCTTTCTAATAACAATGTATTTTCCTCCATCTGAAGTCTCTCCGTAGACAGTGTCAACACCACGATACTTTGCCTTGATAGCTTGTTGAATAAGAGCAATGCCTGCTTCATCTGTGAGGTCTACATTGATCCATATTTCTGTTAATGAAGGTAAACCTGAAAAAATAGTCATGCATGAGTAATGATATCCACGATTTGTGTAGCTAATCATGCTTATAAGAATCCTCACATAATGATCTGAAACACTTTTTTTTTTTAACACATCGGCCGTTTCCCACCGAGGTAGGCTGGCCAGAAAAAGAAGAAACACTTTTACCATCAGTTTTGCCAGAGGCATACCAATGCTACAGTATCAGCATTATTCCATATATTATTCCACATATTATCAACCATTGGTCAAAGTATGTTACTAAATAAATACAGTGGACCCCCGGATTTCGTACTGCTCCCAACTCGAACAATTATGTAAGTATATTTTTGGGGGTCTAAACGGACTAATCTAATTTACATTATTCCTTATGGGAACAAATTCGTTCGGTAACGGCACTTGAACAGCATTCTGGAACGAATTATGGCCGATAACCGGGGGTCCACTGTATTCCCAGAGTAATGCCCCCTCAATCTTTTAAGTGAAAACCCCAAAATTATGAAAAATTATCAAAACTTAAAAAATATGCAGGATAACACTACAATTTTGTTACAGTTGGACTAAAGAGTTGTAAAGACCCCAGGCCAGTTGGAAGCTGAGCAGATCCACGTCCAACTGAATTTTTTTACTCTTTTCATGACTGCTTTTATTCACTAAAACTTTGCCAACTGTCTGATATGCTACATGTAGTACCTAACTGCCATGAGTTTGACTAGCAGAATGCTTTAGGAAATGAGGTTTATTTAATACTGTAAGTGGTGGGTTGCATTAATACTGTTAGCAGAGGGGCCCATTAATACTGTAAACTAAGAAGCTAAATTACAGAACAGTAAAATGGCATTGCCCTCTCACATAGACATGACCAGACCTGTGACTCCTGGGGTGATAAATAATTTTATTTATATAAACCATATCACCAAATTCCTCAAATTTTATCCCTATGATGCTGATGCAGTGGATATAAAAATGCCTTGTTGATATCTATGAAGGAAACATTAAATTTAGTCCCCAAAATTTAATCCTGTGACTCCCATGGTGATAAACAATTTATGTACCATATAAGCATTACTAAACTAAATTTCAAAACTGAAAACAAAGACAAGAATATATAGCTGTGAGGTACTGTACTCACTCTCTTTCAAGGGGGCTTCATTCTTTTCTTTCTTGTCTTTGCCTGTATCTTCCTGTTTTGATGATTCCTTCTCTTTTGCCTCATCCTCATCTTTTTCATCAGAACTTTCTTTTATTTCTTCTACTTCTTTTTCTTCTTCTATCTCTTCTAGTTCTTTAATTTCTACTATTTCTTTTATTTCTTTTTCTTCTTTCATTTCTTCATCTTCCTGTCCCTCTTTTTCCTCCTGCTCCTCTGCCTGACTGTCTTCCTTTGAATCTGATGCTTGTTTTTGTTTAGATATACCAAGCATTCTATCCAGTTCTCTAAACTTGACATCAGTCAATTCTGGTGGCATCTCTTCTGGCATATCTGATGAAGCAATAATCTAGTATAACAGCAAATACATTCACTGTATATTAATCATAATCCAAAAGGTTTATTGTGAATAATATACAGTATTACTTTATCTGAGTACCTTGCAAAAAACATGTAAAATGATAGTCAACTTAAATTATAAATAGTTCAATACCTATGGAAAAAACCTGTACAATTACAGTACTATAATACAACAAATAAATAGGTACTATCTAAGATTTCATCCACCTATTTTTTTAACACAGTGGCTGTTTCCCACTAAGGCAAGGTGACCTGAAAGAAACTTTAACCAACATTCAATCCATCACTGTCTTGCCAGAGGCATACCAATACTACAGATCAAAAACTGCAACATGACAACAGAATAATCCTCTCAACAAAACCTTAAGATTTAAAGAAGCAACCCGAGGAAGAAAAGGCACCATGCTATCAATAATAAACCTAGTATATATTTTATTTAGATAACATGCATGATAAAAGTTTTTTCTTTCTTTTTGGGTCACCCCTGCCTCGGTGGGAAACGGTCAACGTGTTACAAAAAAAATGCAAAGCTTATATTTCTCCTTTTTTGGGTCACTCTGCCTTGGTGGGAGACAGCCATTATATTAACCCTTTGAGGGCCGAGACCTCCGATCCTTAACTCACTCTCAGGGTCGAAAAATTTAATAATAAAAAAAAAAGTCTTATGAAATAATAGAGAATCTTTTCCCAATGGTAATGACACCAAAAGTACAAAATTTGATGGAAAACTTACAAAATTACGTTCTCACGAAGTTAGCGACATTAGCAACATTTACGCACCGGCGATTTCGCCCACTTTGAGCCCTATTTTCAACCAATTCCATTGTTCCAGTCGACTAAAATCATAGCTATTTTGCTAGAACTCCATTTGTTCTATTGATTAAGTACAAGAAACTGCCCATTTACTGTTTTCAACTACCAATAAAGTGGTCAGAAAATGGCAATTTGGCCAATTTCAACCAAATTTCAAAAGATGCCAGTTTCAAAATAGGGTCCAGAATAAACAGACAAGACATTCCTGGCACTAAAATAACATTTTCTCTGTTCATTAGTCACGTCTCCAGGCTCCTCTTATATTACTCTTGCTTTCCATTTTGAATTTTTATTCTCACAAAAAGTAGAAGATTTACTGTTATACACACTAGTGCATTATTGTGAAAGAATATTAGACTCACCAGTTGACGTGTATTGGACGAGTGATGTGATTTGTTCACTCTTGAACATCGGCAAAAATTGAACATTTCCGCTAATTTGAGCTCAATTTCAAGGTACTTTTCATCGTGAAACCAATCAAAATCATCTCTACTTCTGTAATATATCTTCCATTCTATCAAATGAGACCAAGAAAACAAGAATACAACCATAAATACCATACGAAAATACACTGCAAAGTTGCTGTTTTAAACCAAAAACACGGTCAGGTTTTTTTTTCTCATTATGCACTGCGTGTTGCAGGATTTATTTTTATACTGCACACACTGACCACGCAGACCCATTCTTTCATATGTAGGCCTACCAGATTTCTTCCACCAGATTTGAAGGAACTAGAATTTTGGCATATAAATATGGGACCGACACCGGCTATCAAGCCGTACATATAAGGAACCGACCCTGAAAGGCTTAAAAAAAACAAAGATACCAAGTACAACTAGATAGACCGCACATCAATATTGCACCTAGCTGAAAGAGGATCAAGCTTCCACCATTCCTTGCACTACACAACCCCCACAAGTTTAGTGATTCACAAATATAAATACATAGCTCTAATATTAGTGGGATATGGCTGGTTTGTTGAAAAAAGAAGCTCTAATATTTACTAAAGAAGAATAAGTCATGAGTATAAAATTATCTTAACTTGTTTAATAAAAACTATTGACTTGGGAAGAAGAAAAAACTCCTTATTAACCAAATTACCAAAAAAAATAAAATACTGTACAGTTAACCCCAAACCTATGATCCATTTCCCTGCATTTACAGTAATGTTTTTTTCTGGCAAGATAACACATAATAAAAAACTAGGGCATGATACTGATTTCCATGAATTGAACCCCCATTAATAACATTGCACCTAAGTTAAATAATTGTCTGATTTACAACGGCACAACTGGCAGCAGCTCTCCCAGAAAATATTGGGTTACCTGTATACTAATCTTAGATGGTGGTGTACAGTACAATAATTAAGAAAAAATGCAAAGGATTATAAAGAAAGAGGAAATAAAACTATTTCTTTAAAAAAATAAGAAAAGCAGAAAACAAAGAATGGTTAAAAGAAATCTGGAAGGTCATGAAAAAAATATAGGATTCATTCACTTTATATGAATTCACATTCAGTGGAGGCAGACTCCATGAGTGGGTACAATGGGGCACACGAGACTCAGAGTGAAACTGGCAAGCAGCAAGTTGAGAAGCAAAGTCAGAATCTAAAACTCAATCCCTATACACCACATACAGGTTGGTATACAATCCACATTTTTTACCCACCTATTCTATGATTCACCTCATTTTTCTTAGACCCATTTGCTTACATGTGTACTTCCAAGTATCTAAATACAGTGGACCCCCAAGTTTCGGTCACCTCGGAAATCGAACAATTATGTAAGTGCTTTTGTATGTGTATTTTTGGGGGTCTGGAAGGACTAATCTAATTTACATTTTTCCTTAAGGGAACAAATTCGTTCGATAATGGCACTTGAACAGCCTTCTGGAATGAATTATGGCCGAAACTCAGGGGTCCACTGTACATCCACTTCTTCCATACTCCCTCCCACCAATCTGATAATCTATCATTGCCTAGACATTTTTGGTACCCTCATTTTGCTCTCTTTTATGCTTACTGTTAAATTTCCTTTTACATAACCTCCCAAATGCATCCAATTATTATTACTATTATACTCTTGTTTATTCTCACTACCTTGACTGTTTAAATCTTATACCTAATCCCACTGTTAATGCAGTGAAATGTTGACAAAAGGACGCACTGGTCAATATTGTTTTTAAGCGATTTAATAGTATTTCCACACAAATTTGTTGCAAGATGGACAACATCTGGTCTGCTTTGGGAAAAGACAAGTAGTCCCCAGGGCCATTAAGGAAGTAAATTTGATTTTTGATTCTCAAATGTAAACCAGACAAGAATAAAGTTAAATAAAAGCTATAAAAAAAAGCATCGATTGTTAATTAGAGGAAAAGATACTAACCAGGAATTTCTTCAGGCTCATCTGGGATATTCTGCTCGGTGATACGAATCATTTCGCCATTGCCATCAACCTCATTAACTTGGAAGTCAGAGTATCTGGAAAAAATTAAATATCAGTTTCACATTAATAGCTCTAAGCAACAGCCTTGTGAAACACAGTACACACACATTTTATAGCATAGACTTTGAAAGAGAAATTGAAAAGATGCCCACTCACTCAACACCTGGACCAGATTCATGTAAATGCCCTATTTATAAAAAAGTGCCGATGGTAATGACACCAAAAGTACGAAATTTGATGGAAAACTTACTGAATTACGCTCTCGCGAAGTTAGCGATGTTGGCGACATATATGCATCGGCGATTTCACCGACTTTGAGCCCTATTTTTGGCCAATTCTACTGTTACAGTCGACAAAAATCATAGCTATTTCTTTAGAACTCTATTTGTTCTATCGATTGAGTACAAGAAACCACCAATTTACCGATTTCAACTACCCAATAAAGTGGTAAGAAATTGGCAATTTCGCCAATTCCATGCAAAATAAAAAAGATGTCAATTTCAAAATAGGGTCCAGAATAAACAATGCAGACATTCCTGGCACTAAAATAAGATTGTCTCTGCCCATTAGTCACGTCTTAGGCCCCTCTTATATTACTCTTGCTTTCTATTTTGATTTTTTATTCACACAAAAATAGATTTACTGTTATGCAGACTACTGCATTATTGTAAAAATGGTATAAATAATATCAGTGCACTTGTGTAAGAATATTAGACTCACCAGTTGACGTGTATTGGACGCATGGCGTGATTTGTGTACTCTTGAACATTGGCAAAAATCGAATATTTCCACTACTTTGAGCTCAATTACAAGGTCATTTTCATGATGAAACTAATCAAAATCACCTCTATTTCTGTAATATGTTTTTCATTCTATCAAATGAGACCACAAAAAAGAGAATACAACCATAAATACTGTACAAAAATACACCTCAAAGTCGGCATTTTAGTCCAAAAACACGGTCGGATTTTTTTTTTCCCATTATGCACTGCATGCTGCAGGATTTTTTTTATACAGCGCACACTGATCACACAGACCCATTCTCTCATATGTGGGCCTACCAGCTTTCTCCCGCTTGATTTGAAGCCGCTAGAATTTTTTAGTATATATACGTCCGAAACACTGGCTCGTAAGACGTATATATACGACCGAAACAGTCAAAGGGTTAAAGAGTGCAGACCCAGCTCCTTTGCATAAAGGAGGTAGCAGAGCACTAACTAAAAATTAAAGACAAGTAGCTCTTACCTCCCACATCATAAAAATCTTTGAAAGAGTGATAAGATGTCAGATTACAAAATTCATGGAACAGCAAAATTGACAATCCAAACCAGCAGTTTTAGAGGATGCCCTGTTACAACTGCTGAACCACTATGACAGAATTTTGGAAGCCTTAAAAGACAACCAAAATGCAATGTTATATACATGTATACGTCTTTGAGGGCAAGTGTTATATAGGAGAGGCCTGGGAACATGATTAATTAAAAGAGGAACAGTTACTTGAGTGGCTGGAATGCCCAGTGTTTATTCTGAACATTTTTTAAATTAGAATTCGTTGAATTTGGTGCAAAATTTCTGACTAATGGGTGCTTTACAGTACAGTTCTCATAGTCAAATGGGCAGTTACTTGCATTCAATCGATAGTGCAATAGCCAAGAAATGGGTCCGTTTGAGCAATGGAATTTAACAAAATCTCAGCTGCATAAAGTGCTCCCTGACCTCCAACTTCACGCTTGCATAGTTCATAAGTTTTATTTACATCAAATTTTGCATTTTTAGTGTCATTACCTTTAGAAAAAAAGACTTTACCACACTGGAATTTTTGGGGGGGAAATTGCTATCTGGTGACACTTAATTTTATGGGTTAATAAACCCACAAAATACTGAATAGCCAGCACTACATTTTATGAAATTTTCAAACTGCAAAATTTGATTGTCCACTCTGTGATCAGTTTTGAGGGTTTTTCAACCTTTAAATTCCAGCCTGAGGCCAAGCTTCCTTGTTGATTACTTGGTCAACCAGGTTGTTACTGTTAGCGACTTGCTAGCCCATATGGCCATCACAGCACTTGGTATGGCTAGTGGTTCAATTTTCTCTTGAAAACATCTACTACTGTTCTGCCAATATTTCTTACACATATCTGCAGGTTGAGTCTTGGGTCATAAATGTTGATACAATGTTCTCTTATAGCACCTATGGTACTCCTGCTTTTGACCAGGTTTACTTTACATTTCCTCCATCTCAAAACTGTTTATTTAATTAAAAAAAAAAACTGTTTGGTTACAATGGTTTAAACATACCATAAGCCATTTTTAACCTCAAAGGTATACTGTCATTAAAAATATACCAATTCCCTCTCACAGTACATAAATCCTATCAGAAAGCAAATAAAACCCATTCAAAGAATTTTTCACATCCTTCAATCCATATCCATAATTTGTTTAGTGTCATCAGCCTAAGTGTCAATAAATTTAGATGAAAGATGAAATACAGTGGTACCTCGAGTTACGATATTTTTTCGTTCAAGAATGCTGTTCAAGTGCCATTACCAAATGAATTTATCCCCATAAGGAATAATGTAAAATAGACTAGTCCTTTTACACCCCCAAAAATATACTTACAAAAGCATTTAAAAAAATAAACTTACATAAAAGGGCGATTTTGGGGACCATCGTAACTCGAGGTACCACTGTATGTGCTGGATTCTTAGTCTGGCAATCACTGTGGGAAAGAATAGCACCCCCTCCCAGAGAAGAGGCCCCTGCCTTTACATACAAACTACTCAAACCTCACTACTGCATTTAGGTGATCCAGCATTAGGTCTCTCTCCAGATGACATAAGAAAGGATATTATGAATTTAAGTACAGTAGCCAGAGAAGCTTGTTAGTAATGGAGAGACTCCAGATAATGTTTTTACTGATGGGCAACCCATGGATAAAAGGGGTTTAATAATACAGGGTGCCTTTCTTTTTTTGGCCTTTTTTCACTGTCAATATTTAACCAGACAAGAACACTATTTGAAAGATACAGATTATGAAACAAATCCAAAACAAAATTTATTAAGCAAATATAACAATGTACAGTACTATTTGTGGATTCTAGATCTGTGGGGCTTCTAGGAAAGTAACCCTACACCCCGGTTGAAGCAAGAAATTTCCACTAAAACGTTAAAAAAATACATAAAAAAAACATTCGTAAATGTGATATTCAGTCGTAACTCTATGGAGAATTCTGGTACATATTGTACTGTATTTTCACTAAAAAGTTGTTAATACAGCTTTTAACTACACTGTTTCTCCCTTTGCTTACAATGACTAAATATAATACAGCTTTTAACTACACTGTTTCTCCCTTTGCTTACAATGACTAAATATAAACTGTTTAAGGAAAGTGGAAATATGACCGCCACATGCAGAATTTCAGTGCTTGTACAACACTTAGCAGCTTATAGTTGATGCTGCCAACAATAGTGTAGAAGACAAAGGTTGAGGAAGCTTTTATTGGGACATTTTGTCAAGTAGGTTTTTATCAAATCATTACAACAAAGCTCAACAGAGTTATACTACAATCTATTCTTTTCTTCACAGGGCTTATAGTTATTGATGGTGGTCTGTTATTAGTGCTTATACAGGCAGTATGGAAAGACAAACCACACATAAAAGTTATATATTGAAACTTTTACCTTTGCTTTATGATGCCAAAGAAGCCAGAATGTTCTCCAGCATAAGCGGTGATCCCGATTTCCTCCTCAGTTGATGGTAACTTTTTCTTCTTCGCATCCTTACTGTCCCTGTCTTTAGATTTGTCCTTGTCACCCTCAGCATTCTTTTTATCACCTTTCCTTGAAGGCTTATCATCTCCAGACTCCTTGTCATCTAAATTGATGACTTCTCCTGCAAACTCAATGTCTTTAGTGTCAGCATTATCAGAGTTTAATTCCACCACATCATCTAAGTCCTCTTCATGATCATTTTCCTTCCTTTCTTTTCCATTTTCTAAAACTTCTGAGCTATAATCTCCTGAACCTTCATCCTCCATCTGCAAAGAACACAAACAAATTAAAGAATACTATTTCAAACTTGCAAAAAATTATGCAAGAAATAACATAAGAGTTGCAAAAATATGAGGCACTGATGGGTTAATGGGGTTTCAAGCTTATTGACTACATGATGAATATTTAAGGCTGTACAGTAACCTTTTCACCACCAGACAAGAAAACTTTAATCCATAAAATAGGAATTAAAGTAAACTCTCATCACACGTGCACACACACACGGGGCCAGGAGCTGTGACTCGACCCCTGCAACCATAACTGGGTGAGTACATACATGCACGTGCACACACACACACACACACATGCTGACAGAAATACACACCTCAGGGTATATATCCTATCAGAGAGGTATTGAATAGAAGGAAGATGAACAATTAAAAAACTAGAACAATGTCAGAAAAATATGAGAAACAGAATCAAAGCAAAAGCTTCCTATTTACTGTTCACTCACTGCAGCTCCCCCAACAGACAATCCATATCATAAATATTTAAGACAAATTACTGTTATAAGAATACCACACTGTAATACCTTTACTGTACAGGCAATCATTGTTATATTTATGGAGGAAGCACTAAAGCAGTAGGGATCATACAGCATTTGGGGAACAGAACAGAAGGAAATCAGGTTTGATCTGAGGACAAAGTGCAGCTCTAATTCTTGGGATCAAGAGCCCTTCACCATCATCAATGCACCCCTCTAAAAAAAAGGAACAGCTGCTGGTGTGTTAAGGAGACTAAGTTTACCAATGAATGCAAAAATGAGGAATTGTATCAAGACCAAATCAGTGGCAACTCTTCTATATGAGTATGAGGCATGGCCTTTGAAAGTTGCTACGAGGAGGCTGGAGGCAGTGGAGGTACTGCTTAATATCAATGTATGGTGTAAAAATTTATATACAGACTGAGGAAAGAAATTATTAGATAGTGTATTGATATGCAAGGCATAATTTAAAAAACTCAACAAAGGATGATTTATTCATTTATAAAGGCTATAATATGACAGATATAACCTATGCAAATGTCAAGGCTGTTGGATGAATACATGTACATGTATATGTAAGGATTAAAATAAAATAAAATGTCCAATATATTTTAAAATTTTGTGCCTTGAGAACCAAGACCTTTTAATATTAGTTTAGAAAAGTTCTAGAACTGATAAGAGCCTTAATGAGTTTCATTCCTCAAGTTGAGTAGTGGATTTCCCCAGTAATACAGCAAAAACTTCAGGTGCCATCATTCATGATCTCTATCTTAAGTTCCAGACTTAATTACAGTGGTACCTCGAGTTACGATGGTCCCCAAAATCGCCCTTTTATGTAAGTTTATTTTTTTAAATGCTTTTGTAAGTATATTTTTGGGGGTGTAAAAGGACTAGTCTATTTTACATTATTCCTTATGGGGATAAATTCGTTTGGTAATGGCACTTGAACAGCATTCTCGAACGAAAAAATATCGTAACTCGAGGTACTACTGTATTTTGATCTGAAACATTGAGAGTTTAAGTGGCCTCACCTCTCATTTAGATGTGTAAAATATTATTATTATTATATTCACAAAATGTGTTAAACCCATATAATTTTGAGTACTGCAAGGGTCTACATGGGTCGAAGTCTCGTATTCTTTTAAGACCATACAGTATATGTAATTATGTCCTCTTTCTCTGGATGGAGCAAGACATGTGCATAGCCAGTTTGCTCTGCATTATGTCTTTTACTCCATCCTGTAGACATTTCACCTTTTTTTTTTTTTTTTTTTTGCTATTCACCAGCATGAGCATCTCCAATGTTTTCAGCCTTTTGGTATAATTTTTTTTTTTAGCTCTTCTTTAGATTTTTTCTATCTGATCCACATGTGGTGAAACTGGGACCACACAAATGAAATAACTGCTAGGACACATGTACAAATCAAGAGAAACTGGATGAGAAGCCTGCAAACTCTAATACTGTACTATATAAATACAAGAATGCTAATAGGGTCAGATTATTATTACAGAGAATGTACATCTGTAAGACCCCAAGGGGACATTAAATGTGAGAAATATTAACCCTTTGACTGTTTCGGTCGTATATATACGTCTTACGAGCCAGTGTTTCGTACGTATATATACTCACAAATTCTAGCGGCTTCAAATCAAACAGGAGAAAGCTGGTGGGCCCACATATGAGAGAATGGGTCTGTGTGGTCAGTGTGCGCGGTATAAAAAAAATTCTGCAGCATGCACTGCATAATGAGAAAAAAAAAACTCCGACCATTTTTTTGGATTAAAACGCCGACTTTGAGGTGTATTTTCGTATAGTATTTATGGTTGTATTCTCTTTTTTGTGGTCTCATGTGATAGAATGGAAAACATATTACTGGAATAGAGATGATTTTGATTAGTTTCATGATGAAAACGATCTTGAAATTGTGCTCAAAATAGCGGAAATGTTCAATTTTTGCCAATGTTCAGGAGTAAACAAATCACACCACGCGTCCAATACACATCAACTGGTGAGTCTAATATTCTTTCACAAGTGCACAGATATTATTTATATCATTTTTACAATAATGCAATAGTCTGCATAACAATAAATCTTCTATTTTTAGAGTGAATAAAAAATCAAAATAGAAAGCAAGAGTAATATAAGAGGGGCCTAAAGACGTGACTAATGAACAGATAACATCTTATTTTAGTGCCAGAAATGTCTGCATTGTTTTTTCTGGACCCTATTTTGAAATTGACATCTTTTTTATTTTGCATGAAATTGGCGAAATTGCCAATTTCTGACCACTTTATTGGGTAGTTGAAATCGGTAAATTGGTGGTTTCTTGTACTCAATCGATAGAACAAATGGAGTTCTAAAGAAATAGCTATGATTTTGGTTGACTGTAACAATGGAATTGGCCGAAAATAGGGCTCAAAGTCGGCGAAATCGCCGATGCGTATAGTATATTGCTGACATCGCTAACTTTGCGAGAACGTAATTCTGTAAGTTTTCCATCAAATTTCGTACTTTTGGTGTCATTACCATCTGGAAAAGGTTCTCTATCATTTCATAAGAAAAAATAATTTTTTTTCCCAAAAAATTTTGCGACGTAGAATGAGTTTCAGAAAGGGGCCTCCGACAGTCAAAGGGTTAAAAAAAAAAACTGAAACGGACAAAACTGGTCAAAATAAAGAGTCTAGAAGTCTAATTATTATGGAAGTAGAACCTCTGAACCCAGTGATAAAAAAAAAATGAGAATTTGATACAGCATCAGTGCACAAACTGTGAGACTTTTTGTATAGACTGTAGACATTAAAGGTGAACAACTGCCTTGTGAACATTTAGAAATTTAACACAGTGCAGGGAACGCTTGCCATGACAGCCCAATTATCCCATGTTACTGTCATGTTTCAAGGACATGTTAGGACATTTAACCCTTTGTGGGTCGGTGCCGTACTAGTACGTTTTACGAGCAGGGGTTGGTGCCGTACTAGTACGCCCAAATTCTAGCGGCCTCAATTTAAGCAGAAAACGTCTGGTAGGCATACATATGAAAGAATGGGTCTGTATGGTCAGTGTGCGCAGTATAAAAAAAATCCTGCAGTACACACTGCATAATGAGAGAAAAAAAACTCTGACCGTTTTTTTTTATTAAAACAGCGACTTTGCAGTCGATTTTCGTATGGTATTTATTGATGTAGTCTCGTTTTCATGGGCTCATTTTATAGAATGGAAGATATATGTATTACAGAAATAGAGATGATTTTGATTGGTATGACAATGACAAGTACCTTGAAATTGAGCTCAAAGTAGCGAATATGTTCGATTTTTGACGATGTTCAAGAGTAAACAAATCACACCATGCCTCCAATACACATCAACTGGCGAGTCTTATATTCATGTACAAGTG